>JAHWFP010040458.1:294-38387 GCA_023313725.1 Lithobius niger
TTTTACAAAGTATTGAAAATGGCGATTGAAAATTTGCGTGCGGCACCGGTCATTTTGGTGAGTTTTTCACAATGGTGTAGAGAATTATTGGAGAAAAATTTAAAGTTCTGTTTCCGCAGAAGTCTTGGGAAAGTTCAGGTCTATTAAGGGCTTCAAATCCCAAACGTTTTTGTTCATTTTTCGTGGAGAAACATCAAAGTGAAGACGGAGGTCTTTTTAGGCCTATTAAGCGCTAGCGAGCGCTAATGAAAAAAAAAATTGTTCGTTGTGAAAATGATAAACTCTCAGGTTTTTGATCTTTTGAGGCGAGGTCTCATCTCAAATTTATTGGTTGTGCTGCATTTTCCTTTTTAAAAATAGGAATCACTCTGGCCATCCGCCAGCATTCAAGTATAGTGGCAATTTTAGGATAGCAAAATAATGATACATAAAGTTGCAAAGTTGCAAAGTTTAGGATAGCAAAATAATGATACATGTATCCTAATTAAATGTTCCTTGTGCTACCATGCTTAGCCAAAAGCAAAAGGCAAAGCCAAGTACAATGAAATGTGCCTTTTGCTACCGGGGGTGTGGCTGACCATATCGTAAATGCTTACTACTTTCTTGCAGCTCCTTGTGGCTCAGTCAACATGGGAGGTGCTTCATCTGTTTGACTTACTTTTAATTCGTCTTCCCTGGGATGGAAAGACAGATCAACATACCTTGGATCCAGTAACTCGATGATTAATAATTGTTTTGTTTTGTTAAAAATTTTCGGGAACGTTCCTATTGAGAATTATTTTTCTCCATTTCAACGTCAAAGAGAGTATGATTGCATATTTACTAATTCTCCCAGAATTTTGGTGGCAATTTAGTAAAGTGCACTAGGCTAAATATTGTGAATTTTATTCTCTCCACTGTCATGTTAGAAGATGGCTAATAGGGTGTGAGAATTGATCTTTAATACCAGTTTGTGTCATGTATTCTTTTACTTGGGCATTGTTGTACTTAGTACTGTGGTCAGAATGTATTACTGTAAGTGTACGGCGAGTTTCTGCCTCTCCGTTTTCATTGTGCACTGTAACATGGTACCATACCTTGACGTAGCGACTTTTGCTTTCATTGAATGTGGTGAAGCAATGACGACCTGATATTGCCGGCATGAGGAATGGACCAACAATTTTGGAATAAACAATGTTAGCCTATCATATACATATTTGATCACTGTCGTTGTTTTAAAATGTTTTGTGTTACTATGTCCATTGAGACAAGCTGTACACGCATAACTTTTTATATTATTAATGAATTTGGTGTACTAAAATCACTCTGTGCTTGCGTTTTTGGAGCTTGATTTACCTGATCAAGTTCCTGCACACTAGCAAGCGAGGTCGGCGTGGTATGACTCCTCATCACCCAAAGACCGCTTTTCCTAAATAAATTGGGCTGCGCATGCGCCGACTCTGACGTAATGTATTTGTGATCTCTGAACTCAACATGGCGGTCGTTCTCGGTCCGACGAATCGACGCAACTATAACGCAACTCTGGACTAACAAACTAGTGAATACTTATTATGAAACGTAAGTGGGACTGTTCCGAACGTAAAAATTGTATTCGGGTGTATTATGCTACAATTGGCAATGTGGAATTTACGTTAGGCTACATAGCTACTGGAAGTAAACGATTGCGGTCCTATGCGCAAGGCCAGCTCCTTCCTGGCTCAACTATTATTTCAGCTGGCCTTGCCTATGCGCGACCTCTCGGCGTTGTCACTGGTTAGCTTTGTTGGCACGTCGCCGGCAATAATTCTGCCTATGTTTTTAACAATTCCAACACGAAGTGTCGTTAAATATTTGAAATAGATGTAATAACTACCCATCAGAGACCACAGCCGTAAGTTACATTTATTTTTAACAACAATAAAAATTCCTAAAAATTTTGATCATTCTGACTACCATAGGGCCTCATCACAAAATACGTGTAGAACAACGTTTTTTGTGGTTATTGTAGTTGTTTTTTTCCTGTCCCGCCAAGTAAAACTAGGGTGCCGGTAACGGACACTGCGTCTGCATATCGTTATTTACACCCAAAAACAAAAAAAATAGCATGAATAAATCTAAACTAATTACCCTTCCTCCCGCCATACAAAAAAAATCTTACATTTTTTTCTTTTTTGGGGCGGAGGGGGGGTCTCCCCCCCCCACTGCAGTCCATTGAACATTCGAGCCTTAGCTTGCAAATTTTCAACAACAGTATGTGCTATCACATATGCCGTACAAAATCAAGCTCCATAGATTACAGTTGTGTTCTTGTTTCAATATTCTTTAGAGTAGACACTGACACGTACATAAATCGTTTATGCTGTACGTTATTTTTCCTTGACAAATAACCGGTTTTTGGTCGAACTTGACGAGTTATTAGCAAATTCCGAGTTAATATTTTTCGGTGACCTGACTTAAGTAGGTATTTAGTTAGGCTTAGTGATCGTCTGAGTTGCATCAGTGCTATTATAGTTAACATGGCTTGAGTAATGACTTAGTGTCTTTAGTTTGGCTCGACTAATATTGCTTTTGTATTCTTTTATTACATTTACTAGGTGTGTTATTTTGGCTTAGAAACTGTAAATAATTAGCCTACGAATTTTGCTTTTGCAATTTTACGTCCAGTTGGTTTGTAATAAAATATCACATTTGTAATCGTCAAATATTATTCTGAAACCTGATCTCAGAGCTTAGCTTACGGAAAATAATTCAAATTCAGGTAACTTTCTGAAACAAAATGCGATTTCACCTTCAATACTAGTTGTAATTACGTATACTTTACTTGCACATTTCACATTTTCAGCATTACCATCAGCATGACCATTTGAAAACCAAGACATGTTTCACATACATTGTCCTCCTGAACCTGAGTCAATTATTAACGCTTCTTTTAAACTCCAACTACCTTTAGTTGACGAAGCAAGTAGACTGCTTGCTTCGTTTACCCTTTACCTTGTGATTTCTTCTTTATTTAGCTTTAGTTGGTAAAGCTTGTACACCTATACACTTTGTGTAAGTGAAACAAGTCATATAATCCTTACCCACTGCCAAATTTTTGTGTATGTGTTCTCTATGGCCTCGCCAGTGTCCTTTGCAACGAGTTCGCGCAGATTGTTGGTTTTGAAAGTGTTGTTGGTTTGCAACAGCTCGTGTTTTCGTGTCCGGCATTGCTGCACAGGTAACATGAAAGACGACCTGCTGCTTGCTGGTGCCTGATACGGGGTTTCTAATTGGCAAATACTTGGTTTTGTCTGAAATTGTTTCGACCATTGAATGCAATTTGTTATGATTGATATATTATCAATGCATACTCTCTCCTTTGGATTTAACTTTTCTTCTTTCCTTAGTGGTATTAAGTAGCTTGTTGTTAAATTATCATAAGACAATGTCAGCTGCAGTTTTACGCAACACGCATTTTCTTCATCCACTAAATTTTTTTTCCATTATCATTTATTTGCTGAAACAATCCACTTATTTTGCCTAACTAGTCTGCAACTCCTATAACTTTTTACTGATTTCACGTTTCAGATTTCACGTCAAGGCAAAATACCTTAGAATATTTGATGGCTCGTGGACTTTTCAAGAGTTCCCATATTCTTGCAGCAGTTCGGTATTTAATTTTAGCAGTAGAAACTGAAAACAATATTACATCTACAGCTTTTTCATTTAATAACTCCCATTTTTCCAAATCTTTTCCATCTTTTGGGTTTTCTTTACCAGATATGCGTAAATTACAAATACCGTCGGCCATTTTGCGTTTTTAATTAGCATTTATTTGACTTTCTTACTAATTCCTTCATTTTACTTTAGCGAGATTAACTTCATTCTTCCTAGTTTAAAATAAACCTTTTAATTGACGTTCTTTAGATACAACTGGACTTCTTCCATCTTCCTTGCAATGTTTTCCTTAATGGATTCCTGTTAGTCTCTCATCTCCATACCCTATAGTCCAGTTTGCCTCGTCCTGTTGTCAAAAGGTGCAAGCCTCATAAGAGATTCACGAATTTTCACTGAAGTTCTGTATACCAGTTGTTAGAGGGTAAATTAATATTAAACATGGTTTAAATAAAACACACATGCTACAAGTATATTAACATTTAGTTAAGGGAAGTACAGGTTAAATCTGTCAAGAAAGTGGACAACGAGGACTCTAGCTGTTTGCCAGAAGTGGTGAGGAATCTGGCTTCAGACTTCTTCCTAAATAGCCAGAGGTTGTCGTTGGTTTCAGTTTCTAATCCATTCGAGTTTCCATCTGGTATCCAGTCTGGCATCTTCAGGATTTCTGAAATACTGGTTTTCCCATGTGCATAGCACAGTTCTCTTCCTTTTAAGCAATCTGATGCCATCTGCTTTTAGAGTCAACGTGACAGTAATTAAATGGGTACTAAAAATCTCAACAGAAATACGTCATTCAACTACTTATATACAGTGTTCACAGACTTAATATGGAGGGGGCTACGTTAAAAAAAATTTCACTTGCCTTCAGTGACCTACTACAGTGCTGGAAATAGTCGAAGTCGAATTACCTGGCATGCAGGCAGCTTCACATTCTTGTAAATCGTCAAAGCGATTGTCTCCTCCCCCGCAGCCTCGAGCATGTCGAACCCATTCACACTGGCCTTTCTCTTGGTTGTAATGAAGGCTCAGAATTAAGTCATAACTGTATCTTGCACACTTGTGACCATTTGCAAATTCTCCTATTTCCAACGAACATATATCTGGAATAGATATAGAAGAATAAAAGGCTTTCATTAGCGAGATGAAGTATCGAAGAAAGCATCAAGTGATGTGGTGGTAAAAAACACATAATTATACAACCTGGAAGTGGCAAGACATTAGAAAATTACTAATTTTACAACAAGGTAGATTGATTTATAGAAAGTCAGCCTGACTTACTCTTGGTCAACTTTCACTGTATGAAAATCGTTTTTGGTGTTGCTTTTCGGGCTCTTGAATTAAGGAAAACACATTGTCAGCAAAAAGGGGGTACCTTCTCCTGATACTTTACCTCATTTTGTAATGTCGTGTTCATCGAAACTAGTTTTTTTTCTTAATTAAAGAGGCCAAAGAGGCATCAAAATAACGGTTTTGTGAATGTGAAAAGCAAGTGGGTGAATGGTATTCTCTTATTATGATTTATGTAATGAATTGAGTGCTACACCGGGTGGAAAAGGTGTCATAAGAGAAATAACACTATGATAACGATGACGTACAGCCACTGGGCTCATCATCGGCATCGAATCGGAAATCCAACATGGGGCGCCATCTGTTGTCGCCACTGGAGAGTTATAGTGTGAGCACGTAACTAAGCAAAACTGTATTGTAGATCCAAGAGATAGCGGAAACATAACTAGGATATGCTACATTGGATGTTCTAGGAAGCCCATGATGAGTAATAATAGACAACTGACATTGGATAAGTCAAATGTATTAAAATAATTGGTTTGGGCGAGGGGACTGTGGACAGGAATGCACTAAAACATCATACTGTCTGCCCATTCAGCCTTCCAGCTAGTAATAGAAATAAATACTTTTAAGTTGAAAAGACCCGCTTTTTGATACTCAATCAGATCATCATGGAACTAGCCACATAACATAGCAAACAACTCTATTGATTTTCGACTACAACGTTAATCTTTTTAAAGCCCTGGAAACGTTTTCTTTCCTGGAAATGTGATTAAAAAAATTTTTTTTTGGTTGCTTTACCAACCTGGTCAATTCTTGTACCACATTCCGAGTGTAAGCTTTAAATTCGGAATAGAATCCCGCATTGAGAGAAATTAGGATCAAACCCAGATTAGTTTGCTTGACTGCATTCGGAGTGCAAGAAGGAAAGCATGGGAAAATGGAGTTAGTTGTTAGTTTATCAACCCACCACCAGAACATGATATTTTCACTTACTTAACGCATTTGTGCTTAGGCCTGCACTCACATCGTGGGTGCTACCAGCAGGTAAAACTTTTAATTTTTTATTTTCAAATAATATTTGCTAGTAGGAGTATAAACTCACTTTGAAACTTAATGCAGACTTCCTTCGTTTATGTGAGGTATATTTCAGTAAACAGCAAATAAAACCAGATTAACATTATGCTAATTCGGAATTCGACCCAATTTGCGTTCCAAGCACACAGTGAAGTGAGGCTAACTGTATTTTATCCAGCTATGAACCCGAATTCGCTTAACTCGGAAACGATCCACTTAATTTCAGAAGTGTCCATCCCGTTTTGAGTACCAATTTGATCCGCAGTGAGTTAAAGATGCATTCCGAATGGGGTACTAGTAGAATTGCACACTTTACTCTTAAAACGCGACCAATGTGACGCTTACCAGACCACGCCTACTATTTCAACCAATTGCCAACGTTTAAAATGTCTAAAAATGTGTACACTTTATAAAGTTCACCCCCCCCCCACACACAATTCAGACTTACAACTGATCGATCCTGACAACAATGGTTTATTTTAGGACAATTGCTCACTAGAATAGATCGTTACAGAAAAACTCACTTGTTCATGCCTTTATGCCTTCCCAGTTGCATAATTCAAGTTGATCACCTAATAAATCATTGTCAAGTTTATAACATGAATTTATTATACATGAATTTAGAAAATATGTAATACATAGACTTTTATTTTGTATAAAATATGCTTTAATTATAGAATATGAATTAACTATTTATTTTTTCTATGTATAAGCGTCATTACGCATTCTATCTTTCGATTTTTATGCTACCCAGCCATTAGGCACCGCAGCCTTTTTGTAAGTAAAGTTAAAGTTATGTAAATCGAGAGCAAGCAGAATTGTGCTTATACGCTCTCTCTCAATAAAACGATCATAAAAACACAAAACAAAAAAACAAGTCCGTTTTTGAAACAGTTGATCGACGATATGCTCCGGAGGAAGTTAATCTCTTCAGGCAGGTGTTGTTTTACCCTACTATGATAGAAATAAGAAATAGAAAAAGAGAAGTTAAGCAAAACCCCAAAACCCCAAAGAAGTTAAGCAACTAGAGCGTCATAGCGTGATTTGAAAGCGTTGAGTGAAGGAGCGCAAACAACAGATTGAGGAAGGGAGTTCCAGGTTGTACAACCCTTTCCGTGAAAAAGTGAAAGCGTAGTTTAGTCCGAGATAAGTGCCAGAAATACGGAGTGGGTGGCCACGAGTGAAGTTACCATTTGGAATCAGGGAAAGAACAGGGTCCACATCAAGGAGATTGTGAATACGTTGGTAGGTAAGTATCACGTCGCCACGATGAAAATGATCATGAATGGAGGAAAGCCCAAGTTTACGTAGGCGATCAGAATAAAGTAAGGAACGAATAGTGTGACACCATTTGGTAAGGCGACGTTAGCAGTTTTCGAGACGATTAAATGAGTAAAGATTGCAGAGACGACAAATTTGGGAGCAGTAACCAAAGACTAGGAGGAGAAAGGTTTATATAAAATAACAAACGGGTAGGGTGTAAGGTTGGAGAAACGTTTCAGTACAAGATGGGCTTTACGAAAAACTTTGGAGATGACATTTTCAGTGCGAAGATTGAAATTTAGAGCGTTATCAATAAGGATCCCAAGGTCAGGATGATTAGTAACAGGAGTGGTAGGTTTGCCAGAAAGATAGTAAGGAAAGTGAGGATTATTATTCCCAAAGTAAAGGACGTGACATTTATCAGTATGATAAAGAAGGGAATTGGTAGAGGCCCAGTGCACAACACGTTGGATGTCTTCTTGAAGTAATTTGCAGGAAACAGAGTTAGAGAAAATTTTCAGCATAGCAGGCATTAGGAGAACGAATAACAGAAGGTAAGTCAGAGATAAAAATATTGAACAGGAGGGAACCAAGAACGGAGCCTTGAGGAATACCAGACGTAACATGAAGCCAAGGAGCAGAGGAACCACGAAGCCGACCTGTTGCTGCCTAAGGAATTCTTGCATTCTTGCTTTCTGAGAATAGACCCACAAAACACTTTGTAAATTTCAAAGTTTGCCTGCCATTTAAACACTCGGGTATAGTCAAATTATAACAAAAAGGACAACTGACGGATTGAAATGTAGTAGGAAACAACTAAAGAATTATGGTATCACGAGTACCATACGTGAATATCAAGAGTCCTACCATAGCCTAACTTACACTAAGTTTTGTTATGGAATGTGCAACAACAAAAATTTAAACATAATCGGTTAAAAACTGTGATAGTTGATGACCTTTTACTGACATGGCAACAAAGGTAGGGAGTGATACCATTTCGAATTCACGAACATGTAATCAAATCTAATAACGTTTTTAAATAGGTTTTAATAATTTGGCCCTTAACATTAACTAGTTTTTATAATAGGGATTTATGAGAAAGAGAGTATAAGTCGGGAGGGAATTAAAGCTAAAGACGGATAGGAAACACAGACGGTTGGAAAAGGCCAAATGAGGTTGGAGAAAGGGTAGGGAAGGTATATTACCAAATGAAGGTTGGTAAAAGTACGGGCAAGGTTCGTGCAAGGTGGGGATAGAAAAGGCAAGTCAGGGGAATTACCTGAGAGAATAGTGATGGAGGTAGCTATGGTAGGACTGTTAACAGAAGGGCAGGTGGAAGATTTGGTAAAGATCTTTGGTTCAGTTCATATGGTATTTTTATGCGACCCTGGTGGTGAAATAGGTTGTCAGCAGATGTGAAAGTGTAGGCAATTGTTTACTTGCCAGTGCCAAAAACCAAAATGAGGATTAAAGTGAGTTTTGCGATAGTCTGGGTGTAAGGAAGCTTCACCCTTATTAAGCATTAACGTCATTTGTATTGCAGACAGATCACAACCCAATAATTTGGTTAAGGACGTAAGGGACAAGTAAAGGGAGACTTTTAAGGTGGTCCCTCACTCTGTAAGATTTCTTCATGATTCAGCACAGGAAGAAGGTTTTGAATGGGAACGCTGATGCATTAAGCATACTTCCTGTTGGGGACCCTGAGTGAGTGAATATGTAAGTATGTGAAGGGGGGAGTAAAATGTCCTGCTGAGGAGGGCAGGGCGTGTTTGCTAGTGTATGTACCAGTCTAACTATACAGGAAGCTGGTGTTGGATTGTTTTATGTGGTTTTGTGGTGTGAAATGAAGAAAAGTTTTTGTTTTGGGGTAAGCAGTGAAAAGGCTCATTTGTGGTGTGTGTGGTTAGATTGTGGGTAGATAGAATTGTATGGATGGTTTGATGTGTTTAAATGGTAGTTCGTTTGGTGTGTCAGTAGGGAGGGTTTGTAAAGTGATGGCCGGCCCACTGTGTTGTGTTTGGTGTTCAGAGGAATGCCAGTGTACCATTTGTGTGGGCTAACTGCACGCCTGGTGTTATGCAACACTAGTGGCACCAGCCTGAAGCATAAGAAAGCGTGTGCATGCCTGGTGTTTTAAGAAAACACTAGCATTTCATCGTGTGAACGAGATTTCTATGGAGGAAATCTGTGCATAGGGTTGGAGGTGGAAGGAACGACCCCTACTTACACCAATTATGTAATTAGGATGTTTGCCGTTCAAGAAGCAGAAAGATAAAATTTTTTTACACGTAATCGAACGACAACCGTGTACATTTGCCTAAAAAGAAGAATGCACGTTCCGAATGCCGAGTAACAGTTGCCAGGCAGTTGGCGCGAAAGTGTAGGTAAATGGAGCGAGTTTAGGTGGCAAAAAGACTACGAGATGACAGCGTGATAAACAGACATACTTATAGAATGGAGCTGAACGTTTCGGCAGGAATGTAATTTGCTGCAATTTCCTAGTTGTTGTAAATTGACTTTGTCATGCGAGTAAAGCAGCATTTATTCAACAAATTTCTGAGTTCATCCATTCAGCTGGTAAACAATTGCACTGGTACGTTGAAGGCTTGACATTGGCAGCCACGAGGTCTACAGTTTACGACATTCTTACGCTTGCTGCCTTCATGCAATACAACAACAAAGGAATATGAACAACTTGGAAGCAACACGCTAGGGTATGTTTTGATTTTTAACATATCTATCAGACCAACTTTCAGCTTTATCATACTGGGCGACATTTGAGTAATATCACTGAATTCCTCATGACCGCAAAACGAAAACAATTCCGTCGAGTATATAGTATATGAATGAAGTTCTGACGACAGCAACACTAATAGATAGTAGATAAGTATGGAAAGTATATTTATACCAATTATGCAATTCTGTGCAAGAGTAAAAGTAGAGTAGTAGTATGATAGTAGGTGATTTGCCCAGGACAGACGACGGACACACAAGATGGCCGCCCCCATGTAAACCGGAAGTGCTACCATCTTGGAGAATCCCATCAATTTGGAAGGTCTTGACGTCACTTCTGGCCCGCCATTTTGAATGACATCACTTCTGGTCTGCCATTTTGTGATGTTTCATATTGAAGTCGGCCATTTTGGAATGTTCAATATTGAAGTCGGCCATTTTGGGATGTCCCAAAAATTGAAGTCGGCCATTTTGGGGTGTTTTATATTGAAGGTGGCCATTTTAGGGTGTCCAGAATTGAAGTCAGCCATTTTGGGGTTTTGTGAATACTTTGCTCCCGGTACGTTTCCACCCCTATAACTCGAAAACCGTTGGTCCTAGAGCGAAACGGTTCGGGATTTGGCTTCTCCCAGCTGCACCCTACGCGTGGCCCTCTCCGGAACTCGGGTATTTGACTTTTGAGAAGTTGGCCCACCCCAATAATTCGGGAGCCGTCGGGTCGGGATTTGGCTATCCTCGGCTGTACCCTATGCGTTGGCCTCCACGAAAGTCGAGTATCACTATGTTGGAAGTTTGTCCCCCCCCCCCCCGGTAACTCGGGAACCTTTGGTCCTAAAGGGAAACGGTTCGAGATGTGGGTTCCCTCGACTGCACCCTACGTGTGGCCCTCCCCAGAACTCGGGTACCGTCATTTTTGGCAAGTTGGCCCACCCCCGTAATTCGGGTACCGCCAGTCATAGAGCTAAACGGTTCAAAAGTTGACTTTCCCCGACTATACCCTGCGCTTTGCCTGCACGACGTGCCGGGTGACTGGCACCGAGTTCATTTTGTAAATAACAGGCCATTACTCAGGAATCGTTGATCTTAGAGCGAAACAATTCGGAATCCGGTCTCCCCTTCAGTAGGGCTACCGTGAAGTTCCATTTCTTTTTCAACTGCTACTTGCTTCCCCCTCGTATCATCGGGGTACTGGGTCCCTACGACACGTCAAGGCTGCAGCTATCAGAGGGGTGGGATGGGATGGGATGGAATGGGAAGAGTTGGTATATAGGCCGGGGTCACGATCGCCTGCCCACTTTGGTTGGACCTGCCGGAGACCATAGTACTTCGATGGTATAGCTGGTCATGTAGGAAATGTGGGTTAAATAGAGGTAATGCCTAATAACGTCTAGGACCGAAATTCCCGTACGATGACTAGGACGCGGGTGTTGTAATTGAGGGGGTCGCGTTTGCTCGGGTTCGAGGGCCGCTCGCCACCCCACAACGGGTCTTCACCCCCTGCTCGAGCCGTATAGGGGTAAGTGAAGTTACTACTTTGCCCATTTTCCGCAGAAAATGTCGGCAATGTTCCCATTATTGTTCCTCAGCCCGTATCTTTGACCTGTACATACGCTCCAGATTCCTCGACCGCTCTAGCTTAACTTCCTCCACAGCTATCTCAGCAAATGCTTCCTCCTTAGTGAAAGTCTTCACCACCCGGTCAAGCTTTGCTCCGGCACCTGCGACGATATGGTAAATCACACCGGTAACGAGTCTTGGACTGCTTCTTCGAGTCGCTCGTAAGATCCGGATTCCACAACAGCTCCAATTTCAGAGACTCTGCAGCCTCCGCTACCATTACGTCTTCCCGGCTCAAAATCTTCACCTCAGTCGCAGGGTCTAGCAGCTGCGGAATGAAGGGAGTTACCACTTTGCCCCTAGCCGCAGACTCCTCTCCGCTAAAAATCTTCATCCCAGTCACCGGGTCGAGCAGCCATGGAATGAGGGGAGTGGAATCTTCGGGACAGCACCCGCATCGATTGGGGAAATCACACCGGTATGGCATCTCGAGTTGCTGGTTAGATGCTAAATAGCGTATAAGCGGCTTTTGCTTTATATATGAAAAGTTGTTCAATCGTCTCTGCACAACAGCTCGAGGAAGTGCAGACCCACGGCCTGATGCGTGAACTGCGAGTCCTCGAGCAAAAAGGCTCGAGATTTGGAAACTCCGAGTGCGCCCTATGCCTCCACCAAATTCATTTTGAGATTAACCGGCCGTAACTCGGGAATGGCTAGTCATAGAGCTAAATGGCTCGGGATTTAGCTTCCCGGAGTGTGCCCTACGCCACCGAGTTCATTTTGAGATTAAGTGGTCGTAAATCGGGAACTGCTAGACCTGGGACAACATGGTTCGAATCTAGTGTCCCTTAAGTGAACCCCACACCTCGGTCACTATCGGATGGCTGCCGCCAAGTTCATTTTTTGGTTTCCCCGTATCATCGGGTACCGAGCCACTCCACCACCTCAAACAGATTAGTATACCCTTTATTAAAATAATACAGTACGACCAAGCAATATTGCCCGCACAATACCTCGTCGGCCGCTTGTAGCCTCTTCGGGTTCCAGACAATTTTCCTTTTTCCGAGGTAACTGTAGAGTTCTGTAGGCGGTTTACGTAATACGCAGTCCAGTAAGTTCCATCCCCGTCTTTCGAGTCATGCAAGTTCAGTATAGTGCATTCAGACGCACTGGGATGCTCGGGGAACAGGTCTTTCGAATAAACTCCTCTGAATGTGCGGATCCCCAACGTTTTAGCGTATCTGGCGAGGTCCAAGTTTGTTAGGGCCCTGTTCATTGGAACCCCGGCTTCAGATAAAATCTGCGACCACACCGTGGGCCTTTTTTTTTGTCTTCTCTGTCCCCGCCCGTTTTCCATTTTGGTGTTGTGCCTCTTTATTTCTTCGAACTGTCTCGAGTTAGCCTAGGAGTCATTGACGGCCTTCGTGATTCCTGCTGCTCCACCTCCTACTGCTCCGAGGGCAGCAAGGATTGGGAGGAATAGGGGAAGAAAGCCTCCTTTCCGGACTTGCGTACGCAAGAATTTAAGATTCAATCCCCGACCCGTAGCTTGAACCTTTCGAATTCTCGACTGCTGCGTTTTGGTGACCGGTAGATATACGTTGGTCTTCTTCTTCAACTGAGAGTTGGACAGACAAACGCTCAGTGTTTTTCCGGCATTGAGTTGTCGAAGCGTACCCCGCTTCTGGGAAACCGATAACTGCAGGGGGTTGAGGAATACATAATTAACGTACTTTTTTATATATCTTTTTTCCCCACTAAACATCACGACTTCGACTTTGCTCCTGTCCAACTTGAGGGTCATAAGGCGTCGCTGATAACCAAGGCGTAGTATCGAGTGTTGGTCGGTACTTGAGTTCCGAATTTAAATCTCAGAATCATGTCGATCACGCTCAATTTAGGCCTCTCGTTCTGTTTTGAGCAGTCGATGCAGATCACGGGAAATATCTTACCGAAAGTTGAAACATCGAAAGTGGGTCCCGTTACTGGCTCGCCGTAATACTGCTTCCTAAAGTTGATTAAGTCCTGATACACGTTCGAGATGTTTCTGCTAGCAAAATCCACATTCATGTCGCGCAAGAGATATCGCTCCGAGTTCAGAGTTACGTGCACGTCCATTAGACTGCAGTGATCGAAGACAGCCGTATTTTTTTTTCTGATCCATTTCCCTCGCAGTCTGGAACCCGATTATTACGTATCTCGGCTTCTCGAACGAACTCGTCGTGATCAATCTCCAAGTACAGCTAGTTGTGGTGAGCAAATCGAGCATGTCCGAGTACCAGTGTCTGAAAACCACGGGTACGGTGATTCCAGCATCCACGAGTCCGTACAGCTATTCTTCTGCGCGTCCTAAGGAGTGACGTGGGAAAGCCGCCATGACACTTGCTCTAGAACTATCTTTCCCAGGACTGCTCCGGTGTCTCGGAAGATGACATTTATGTCTGCAGCCTGCATTAGAATCAACGTTTGCTGAACCCCGTAAATCGCTTTTGTGTAATCTTCGAAGAATCCCAGGAGATAGGAGAGCGGGATGGTATAAGCGAAAGATCCTTTCGGGGTGTGGGGACTTAGAAGGATGTCTCTCTTGTGTTTGAAAACGGTATTCGTTCCATCGCTGGCCGTACTGGCACTGGCACCGTCCAGGAATCATCCCCTATTCATTACGTGGTCTTGGTCTTGCGGGTCATAGGAGACGATTCCCTTAATGGTGCTGGCAAACCCCGGGTGATTGATCTCATCCATGGTCTTGTCCCCTATCTGGTACTTGATGTTCGAGAAGAGGTAGGCTATTGCGTTGTTTACGAGAGCTATCTTGTCAGTGGCCGCATAAGCCAATCCATCGCTCGCTTTTACCAGGGCACCCTTCACGCACAGGTAACTCTGGTGGGGATGGGTGTAGAGATCCTGGTTCTGAACCACTATTCTAAGTTCCGAGTTCACGCTGTTCAAGTTCGTCTCGACTATCAGGGTGTAATCATGGTAATTATACTCTACCACTAACTCGTCCAGGGGAAAAAGGCTCCTGGACATTTTGATATTCTTCTATGGTCTCCATTTCGCGTTAGAGATGAGACTAAATGTGCCACGTTCGATGGAGTCAGGACTTGCCGACGTTTAGCTCGATATTCGGTATGGGTCGGGATTGGCGTTTGGCGAATGGTTTGTTGGGTTTGAAGTCCAACATTTAATCGGTACTGATTACTCCCTATTATATGCAAAAAAAATATTTTCATCTACCGCTTCCTCAAGTGCAGTCTGACGGTCATGGTCTCGCCCCTCAAATTAAGCTGACGATCGTCCTGGTCAGTTAGCCACATTCTGATCGAGTAAATGGCATTGCTGGTTACGAGTAAATAGATCAAGTTGTGAGGGGATTGGACTATCCTGTATCCCGGTGCGCAGTTCAGAAAGAACGAGTATAGGGTCGGTTGACTTGAACCGTTCATGTGAGAATTACCTACCAGATCGCAGTGAACCAAGATGGAATTGACATCGAGGACGTTGGCCGTATTCTTGGCGATGCTGACACCATATACGTACACTTCGAACTCGAATCCGAATAATTTCCCCACGCTTGTTGAGTCGTCAGCGGAGAAATCTACCTTGTATTGTTTGTCCGTGATATACAGCTCACATTTCAGAGTATTGGGATTGCTGATGATACGGATGTGCAAGGCGTCGTTCGGGACAGCCCAGTGCTGATGCTTCTTCAACTCCCCATAGACGTATTTTTCTATCGTTTCTAATTCGTAGGAACCTTTCGGGATGACGAGTTTCGTCCACTCCCTGCCTGTGGCTGTACC
Organism: Lithobius niger; assembly: GCA_023313725.1. Classification (NCBI taxonomy): domain Eukaryota; kingdom Metazoa; phylum Arthropoda; class Chilopoda; order Lithobiomorpha; family Lithobiidae; genus Lithobius; species Lithobius niger. The sequence goes on from JAHWFP010040458.1 coordinate 15,654, forward strand.
TAAATGTGTCCGAGTCGAAAGCTTTCACGTTTTGAATGGAGTTGTACGTTTCCAAGTTGACCAGGGTGATCTCCTGCCCGGAAAATAGCAAAGTGGGAGACATGCCATTAGACTGAACTCTGACTAAACGGTTGGGGGTTGGATGGGGACTGGCACCCCTTTGTTTTGGCAGTGCTTGCTACTCTCTCACTATTGGATTTGGTTAGCAACGAAGCAGGATAGGACAAAGCAAGGACCCCATTGTTGACAGATCTTGTCCTAATACCTCTAGGGACCTCAAATGCTTCTGAAAGTCTTCTATAAGAAGTCACAATTCTACGATGTTGTCCATTCTTGCTACAGGCTTGATTGCCCACAACAAACGTACATGTTCCGCCACTAACAGTTGCTTATCTCCATATTTTTCTTCAAGTAGCTTCAATGCGTAGTCGTAATTCGCCTCCGTTAAAGATAGACCGGCAATTGTCAAACTGGCCGACTCCTTTAGCAGCCCCTTTAAATGATTAAATTTGTCTACTTTTGACAAATCAGGATTTTTGTCAATTCCTGCCAAGAACTGATCAGCAAATCTTTCCTAGTCTGCTAAGGTTCCATTGAACTTTGGAATTTGAAGCTTTGGCAGTTTGGCAGATTTCACGCTTCTTATGGCAGGTGCTGTTGCTACATTCGACTTTAGGAATCGAATTTGCTGCTACTTTTGCATCAATAATTATGTCATTGAAAGTATCGTTGCTCGTTACTTCTGCGGCCACATCTGCTGCTGGTCTGGCGACTTCTAATTGCTCATTGACTTGCAGTAAGGTTACTTCTTTTGCTGTCAATTTTACTTAACAGCTTTCTACCTCTCCTCTATCTTCATCCGTGATTGCTTTCCTTAATTCTTGGATCAACCTCGTAATGATTGGCCTCCTAGCGGCTCGACTATTTTTTAGCTGTGCGAGTTCCATTTTTAACTGCCTATCACATACAGCTAGCCAACCAAAATTAAACTGAACTACTAGCCAAGCAAAGGAAACATATAATGGCACAAAAGCCAGACTATTTCGAAAGCACAAGAAGGCAACAACCAGAATCCGAGTTGCCCCTCCCCCTAATGGGGAGAGAGCAGCGGACGCCGCAACACCGATGCTACCACTACTTAATTCTAGGGTAAGGCGAAAGGGTTCCTAATTACCAGTACACACTACACTCCCATTTGCTAAAGGCCATGAAAACGATAACCGGCTTTCGGCACCACCGCCCGGAAAATAGCAAAGTGGGAGACATGCCATTAGACTGAACTCTGACTAAACGGTTGGGGGTTGGATGGGGACTTAAAACTATGCAGCTACTAGTGGTTGCGCATCGGAGTTGCTCGAACTTCGCTAGCTAATACGGCGAAGAAGCTATTGCACCTGTCCTTAAAACGACTTACAAGTCTAAGGCAGAATTAGGTTCGTTTGGGACTCACTGAAAGAAGCAGCTCAAAATGGCAGGCTGAAAACAAAGAAAATTGATTAGTGACAATTGATCTCCAAAGACAAGACACTCCTAAATTAAATCACTAATCCATCTTAAATTCTAAGTCCCAGCAAAAATAGGCCTAGGGCCTTTAGGCTTAATCTTAACCCTAAGTCATTCCCCTTTTCCAAAGTAGGCCTAAATTAGTCCTAACATTTGCCAACTAAATCCCCCCGGAAGAAAGTAGTCGAAGGCAGGAGATCTTTGCTGGTCAAGTCCAGCCGTCGAAAAGGTTTTACATAATAAGGAAGCACGCCTGCACGAGAAACGAGGAGGAAATATAAATGGAAATAAAATTACGACCCCAAGGGGTTGAGAAAATACTAAAAACTAGGTATAGTTAAGGTACATTGAGATACCTAAAATCACTACTTAAGGCCACCTGTGAACAAGAAAACTAGGCCGGCCAACGATTTCAGCGATGCAGTCCAGATTACCAATGTAGTCTAACCCTGTTATTCCTGCCAACGGCTGCAGGAAGGATGGTCGGCTGCCGTCTAAGGTAAGCCAATTCTCTACATATACCTTTCAAGCTTATTTTCAGGTAAAATATACAACAAAAATACTTATATAAACGCACTTATTCGCTTATTCGTAATTAATCGTGAGGAATTTGCATTTTTACAAAAACGTCCCCAACATCCTTAAGTCCGTGTTAAGCCTAACCAAGCCTAACCATTCGAACGTCTAAAAAACCAAGCAAATTTTCGTATCTTTTATACTTTTAACCTAAATTTGTGCCATGCTCCAACCCCCCACGAAGTATGGGTCTAGCAAGGAGATGGGTCTTCACCTAAGTAGGACTTTCTCATCTTCGGAATTCAGCCTTCTCTTCGTACGTCAGCAATGGTCTGTACATACATCTTCTCAGGATGAATTGGCCCATAACCTCTTCAAGCTCTTCCGTTGATTGGGACAACTGCCTGGATAATCTCCCCTTCAGGACTTCCATGGGTCGATGAAATTCATTCTGAAGATTCAGTATGACTATTTTCTCTCATAATTCCGACTGGTAGAGTCCATGGCCTTTCTCAAGTCACCCTTCCCGAGACGGACTGCAGGGCGAAAGGTCAAGAAACATCCCCTCAATCCAAAAGTTGCTGCGCCACTTACACCCTATGGCAAGTTCGGCAGACCGACGAATGAGAGAGCAAAGCTTTATGTTGATTTATTTCCTGCAGGAAACGTCATAAATCTGATGAACAAGTGTTCTTCATGAGCAAAAAACCTGTAGTGTAAGTGTTTCTTGGGTCAAAAGCTGTGTAGTGAGCCCTAACGTGTTACATGTCCCTGACCGTGTGCTTCCTCATGAATGTTCTTCATGCTCTTGCTTCTGTGTTATGGAAAAGTGCGCCACTGCCCTGCCTTCTAAAACAACTAATACAGGACGTGACCACCGTGTTCGCACCTATAGGACTTCTAAAGGACAAACGTGTTGAACAGCTCTGCGTGCGAGCCTTCCGTCTGCATGCCGCAACATAACTGACTGAACTTTGCCATCTCTACCCTTAGTTAACTCGATGACTCGAGCCAATTTCCATCTTCCTCTGGGCAACTTCTCTTCCATTTTTAGCACTACATCATTAAGCTGAATGGGTTCTTGTTGCTTGGAGCCTCTTTGCACTTCATGAGCGGTTCTAAGTTGCAATAAATAATGACGACGCCATTGCTTCCAGAAGCGAGCCATGAGCTGACCCCTGTATCTCCAACGTCTCAACAACTGCGAGTTGGTAGGAATGTCTGCAGTGTGTATCAAACTGTCTGTAAGGCAACCCCCTCTACGTCCAAGCAAAAAGTGCGCAGAGGACAAATATTCCTCATCTGAAAAATCCTCTGTGAGCGGAGCTAACGGGCGATTGTTGACAACCGATTCTACCTAAGTTAACACAGTGTAAAATTCGTCTGACGAAAGCAGTGCAGAGCCCAGGGTACGCCATAGGTGATATTTTATTACCTGTACCATTCGTTCGTACATTCCTCCCCACCATGCTGCTCTAGGAGGGATCATCTTCCACTCAATGCCCAGCTGAGTTGCCACCTCCTGTAGTTGTGTGTTACGTAACCAGGCATAACATTCTCTAAGCAATCGGTCCACCTTCTTAAATGTTTGAGCATTGTCACTAAAGATTACTCTGCACCCTCCTCTTCTGGCAACGAACCTTCTAAAGGCAAGAATGAAATTAGCTGCACTCTGTGATGCTACAAGTTCCAAGTGCACTGCTCGAGTTACTGCACATGTGAACAAACAGATGTAAGCCTGTGTCACTCCTTCTTGAGCCTTTACTGAAACCGGGCCTGCAAAGTCTAGCCCACAGTGCAGGAATGGTACTACCTCTGTCACTCGGTCGGCAGGCAAAGGAGCCTCGTCTTCACTGGAAGGTTTTGCGTTCCACCGCCGACATTTCATACATCCATACACCACCTTCCTTACTGCTTGACGGCCACACAGAATTCATACATCCTTCCGTAACGGGGCTAACGTGCTTTGTACCCCTCCATGCATTGCCTTAATATGACGGTCTTGTATTAACAAATCTACCACACCTCTGCCCTTCAACAAAAGAGGGTGCTTCTGAGCTTCACTGAAGGATGTAAACTCTAGTCTTCCACCTAAACGAATCAATTTCTCTGCATCTAAGAAGGGTTTAAATTGAGCGATGCTGGAATCTTTAGATAATTCTTTGTTTGCCAATAACGACCTTTTCTCTGGCTCAAAAACTTGTGACTGTATTACATAAATCAAATATTTCTCAGCTGCAACTATTTCCGGGTGGAATAACCAAGGAACTCTCTTGCCATTCTTATTACGACAGTTTGTACAAATACGTAGGATCCATGCCGGAATTCTTGTCAGACGTGGCCAAGAACTAAATTTGTCAGCTTCGAGTAGTGGCGTCATTTCCACAACTACTTTAATTACAGTTGGAATTATTTGCTCTTCCCTACTCAAATCAGTCCTCTCTGCCTCCTTCAAGGCTCATTCTATTTCTTTCCAGTCGATTTCTGGTAAACTAAGCCATGAGGGCCCATGCCACCATTCCTCATTACAAAGCAATTTCGGTAGTCTTTGTCCTCTCGTAATTATATCTGCAACGTTTTTTTTTGCTGCTGCAGTAGTTTCAGGTGCCTTTTTCTCTTGTAAGTGATTGTATCTCTTGAACTCTTCGGGCAACAAACAGCTTCCACCTAGAAGGCACATCTTCACATAGAACAACATAGGCTAACATAGAATCCGACCAATAGAAACGAAGTGTATTGGGTAATCTCAAAACCTGTGCAACACTTTCAGTAAGACGACTTCCAATGAAGCAGGTCATCAATTCTAATACTCATGGGTTGAAGCGGGGCTAATCTAGACTTAGCTGTAACAAAACAAGTGTTGAATTTTTGTGGGTTGCCTAACGCATAACGAAAATAAACAACCGCCGCATACACACGTGGTCCTGCATCAAAAAACGTGTGCAACTAAAGGCCTGGTAAGGTGCTGACTTGTAGCAACGTGGAATTTCTAAACGTGCGAGTTGCTGTAAGTCTTGCTTCCACTGCAAGCAAACTACTCGGAGATTCTCTGGCATTTCTTCATCCCATTTCACCTTCAGACGTCACAAATCTTGTAACAAGCATTTTAACAAGATGACAAATGGTGCAAGAAAACCTAGTGGATCAAACACTGGAGCAAGCATTTCTAACATGTGACGTTTAGTGGACACTTCCGATTGGCTTGCTTCTAATAGAGCACTAGAGCGCAAAATTAAATTGTCGGCCGTAGTGTCCCAGGTGAGACCTAAAACCTTGACCATTTTCTCAACAGGCTCGTCAACTGATGTCCGACCATCCACCATCCACAATTCTCGCAATTTTTCATCATTGGTAGCCCACTTCATAAATTGCATGCCTCCTTTCAACATTAACTTGTACGCCTTTGCAAACGTCTCGTGCGCTGCAGCTGTAGTGTCCTTTCCACTCAAATGGTCATCCACGTATGTGTGCAAATCCAAAAGTTGACCGACTTCCCTGCTACTCGAGGGGTGTGTGCTTGCTTGTAGGCGAATCGTTGCGGCTAGTAAAAACGGGCTAGCTTTCATTCCAAAGAGTACACTCGTCATGCGTAGTACCCTCAAGGAGAGCCATGAGAGTCGTGCTTAACTTTTTCATTTGACCAGTTATCACTTTCCAGTACTGATCAGCTCCAATTAATACATCTACATTCGCCACTTGCCCTGGGCCCATCCTCTGATTCCAACTACACGCTTGGTGATCTTGCAAAAATCGTTCAATCAATCCACTTTCCCAAATCTTGACCCCATGACAAATTTCCGGAACCTGTAGAGCAGAAAGCTTGACTTGAACACCATTGCTTCCACACAGCGAAAAGGAGATTATTTTGCTTCTCTGTTGACGTTTTCTACCTCCAAACAAATGAATTACTGTCTCCTCTTCCCCACTCACTGGCAATCTTAAACGCTCTACCAACCGTGTCGAGATGAACGAGCGCTCACTCGCTGAATCGACCAATAACTCAATTTCTTCCATTCCTCCTTCATATTGCACCCATACTCTCAATGTCTGTAAAACGAAGACGATCTTGTCCTTGTTTCCTCTTGACAAAGACGCTGACGCCATCACGGCAGAATGCGATGTGTCTGTAGCCGACGTATCTACCTCCTGTGATGGAGCTCTCATACGGCTAGTTGCTCTGGCTGGAATTTCTGACATATTTCTGCTGCTGGCGGCGAGGGCGACTGAGGGCGAGTTGCGTATGTGGCAAAATACCGTGTTGTGAGTCACAGTTTGACACATCCTACAATTGAATGGCTGGTCGCATGTGCTTGCGAAATGGTTACTCTTCTTTAAACACCGAAAACACCTACGTGACGCTGATAGGGACATAAGGCGCTCTTGATTGGTTACAGTCTTCGGGCATGCTGCAGACGAGTGCAACCCTCATTCGTTCCAAAACACACAGTATGGTTTAGAAGGCTGCATGCGGCCACCCTTGGTTCCTGATGACCCTTCCGTGATGAGCAATGAGGTGGAAGGCGTGGTTAAGGCTCGAGACACTTCCCCCTTTCGACTTGCGTTTTGTGCATGAGCTCCTTCCTTTAAGTGTGTGGCGCTGTACGTTAACTCCAATCCTTTCAATTCGTCTTTAACAAAGTCTACCAGCAGTTGCAAGTCATATACTGGCATCCCTTTGTTTTGGCGGTGCCACTCTCTCACTATTGGATTTGGTAAGCAACGAAGCAGGATAGGACAAAGCAAGGACCCCATTGTTGACACATCTTGTCCCAATACCTCTAGGGACCTCAAATGTTTCTGAAAGACTTCTATAAGAAGTCGCAATTGTACGATGTTGTCCATTCTTGCTACAGGCTTGAGTGCCCACAACAAACGTACATGTTCCGCCACTAACAGCTGCTTATCTCCATATTTTTCTTCAAGTAGCTTCAATGCGTAGTCGTAATTCGCCTCCGTTAAAGATAGACCGTCAAATGTCAAACTGGCCGACTCCTTTAGCAGCCCCTTTAAATAATTAAATTTGTCTACCTTCGACAAATCAGGATTTTTGTCAATTCCTGCCGAGAACTGATCAGCAAATCTTTCCCAGTCTGCTAAGGTTCCATTGAACTTTGGAATTTGAAGCTTCGGCAGTTTGGCGGATTCACACTTCTTACGGCAGGTGCTGTTGCTACATTCGACTTTAGGAATCGATTTGCTGCTACTTTTGCATCAATAATTATGTCATTGAAAGTATCGTTGCTCGTTACTTCTGCGGCTACATCTGCTGCTGGTCTGGCGACTTCTAATTGCTCATTGACTTGCAGTAAGGTTACTTCTTTTGCTGTCAATTTTGCTAAACAGCTTTCTACCTCTCCTCTATCTTCATCCGTGATTGCTTTCCTTAATTCTTGGATCAACCTCGTAATGATTGGCCTCCTAGCCGCTCGACTATTTTTTAGCTGTGTGAGTTCTATTTTTAACTGCCTATCACATACAGCTAGCCAACCAAAATTAAACCGAACTACTAGCCAAGCAAAGGAAACATACAACGGCACAAAAGCCCGACTATTTCGAAAGCACAAGAAGGCAACAACCAGGATCCGAGTTGCCCCTCCCCCTAATGGGGAGAGAGCAACGGATGCCGCAACAGCGACGCTACCACAACTTAATTCTAGGGTAAGGCGAAAGGGTTCCTAATTACCAGTACACACTACACTCCTATTTGCTAAAGGCCATGAAAACGATTCCCGGCTTTCGGCACCACTGCCCGGAAAATAGCAAAGTGGGAGACATGCTATTAGACTGACTAAACGGTTGGGGGTTGGATGGGGCCTTAAAACTATGCAGCCACTAGTGGTTGCGCATTGGGGTTGCTCGAACTTAGCTAGCTAATACGGCGAAGACGCTATGGCCCCTGTCCTTAAAACGACTTACAAGTCTAAGGCAGAATTAGGTTCGTTTGGGACTCACTGAAAGAAGCAGCTCAAAATGGCAGGCTGAAAACAAAGATTAGTGACAATTGATCTCCAAAGACAAGACACTCTTAAATTAAACCACTAATCCATCTTAAATTCTAAGTCCCAGCAAAAATAGGCCTAGGGCCTTTAGGCTTAATCTTAACCCTAAGTCATTCCCCCTTTTCCAAAGTAGGCCTAAATTAGTTCTAACATTTGCCAACTAAATCCTCCCGGAAGAAAGTAGTCGAAGGCAGGAGATCTTTGCTGTTCAAGTCCAGCCGTCGAAAAGGTAAACTTTATTCCCAAACATTTGCTTAAATAGGTTTTACATAATAGGCAAGCACGCCTGCATGAGAAACGAGGAGGAAATACAAATGGAAATACAATTATGACCCCAAGGGGTTGAGAACATAATAAAAACTAGGTATAGTTAAGGTACATTGAGATACCTAAAATCACTACTTAAGGCCACCTGTGAACAAGAAAACTAGGCCAGCCAACGATTTCAGCGATGCAGTCCAGATTACCAATGTAGTCTAACCCTGTTATTCCTGCCAACGGCTGCAGGAAGGGTGGTCGGCTGCCGTCTAAGGTAAGCTAATTCTCTACATACACCTTTCAAGCGTATTTTCAGGTAAAATATACAACAAAAACACTTACATAAACGCACTTATTCGCTTATTCGTAATTAATCGTGAGGAATATGCATTTTTACAAAAACGTCCCCAACATCCTTAAGTCCGTGTTAAGCCTAACCAAGCCTAACCATTCGAACTTCTAAAAAACCAAGCAAATTTTCGTATCTTTTATACTTCTAACCTAAATTTGCGTCATATCCCATCCCTCCGTGTTGTCTGCGAGCAGTAGAGGTGTAAAAAACTTGGTGGTGAAATCCGTGGTGTTCGATGAACAAACTATGGAAGAGGAAGGCATCGTTCCCCATACGTCGCACGAAACGAAAGTGTCTCGAATGGTCTTGCCCTTTAGCCCTTTATTGGTTACTTTTTTGCTCGTTTTTCTAACATCTCCCAAACTCTTCGATCAACTTGCCATGCTCGACATCCGATAAAAGACCATTAGCTTGCAATTCCGCGTAAATGTGCACTATTTCCTGGTCTAGCGAGGTGTTCCCAGCATCTCTCAAAGCCCTGATCCGTTTCAGTCTTTTGCACAAATCGTTCGGGGGTTGTAAAACCGGTATCTTTCACCTCGTCGAATCAGCTGTTGTTGCTGCCACTAAAACGGGCTTAACACACGTTGTGTATCCTTCCCCTTGTCGAATCGGTTGCTAGGGCCCCTTCCCCTTTTCAAATACCGGTTTAATGAAGTCACGTACTTGTAACCAGTGCTCGATTTCAGTCTCTTAGACTCGGGATCATGGTCTCTGTAGACCGCGCTACTTCTCCTGAGAATATCATCATAATCCAACAGATTCGGGTGATCGTCGGTCGGTTACGAGGGTTCTTGAGCATGATCAACTGCCACAACTCGTTGGTGCCCCTGTATTTTATCCCTCCCACTACCATATCGTCCCCTTTGAAATCCACGTTTGCAGAACCTATCTTGTACCGTTTAGTTTCCGGGTCGTACCTGATACCGTAAGTGGGGTCAGTCAGGGTCTCCCTAGTGGCGAACATGCTCAGGTACTCGGTAGCTAGAGGCCCAAGTTGCATGGTATCGAGTAAAGAAGTCTCTTCCTCTAAGTATCTCATTCGAGCGCTTGGAATCATGGCTTCGATTTGCTTGAGCGAGGCGGGCATTAGTGCCCCCATAGAGCTATATAACCATCTCATCGCCCCGGCATTAAATGCCAGATCGGATTCCAAGTCTTCCATAAATCCTCCATCTTCCTCCCTATTATAACCAGGGCCAGTCGCAGCTTCCAAGGCCCTCTGAATGTTCCGAAGTTTTTCTCCGTGCTGTATGTGTTGTTTCTGTTGCCCGGCTTCGATAGTCAGCAGCTCTTTGATCAGGAGCTGACGTTGAGCAGCCGCTTTCTTGCGTCTATCGCTTGGAGTTTGGTCTGCTCTTGAATGGAGTCCGCGATCGGTTTGAAAATTTTTGTCAGGTGCTCCGACTCGGTGGCCCTTTCGAGTTTTACGTCGAAGAATTTTCGCTTGAGACATTGTTTTAAAGCCTCGAACTGTTTGGAGAACTGGTTCGGACGTGCTGAGTTTCCATGGCTTTTAATTGTAGGAAAAAATCGCACGTCCTCGTCAACCCAAACACACACGTTTTCGTCAACATTGACGTCCAAATCGGGTCAAACTTGGTAATAGACTCAATCCAACATGCGTCTGTACTTCCCTTCTCTTAAGGGTTTGGTCTTGTCGATCATTAGAAATCCGTGCGGTTTGGAATTCCAACGCTCGCCGCAGGTCTGCTTAAACTCTTCAAAGCTCATGTCACACCAGACGTGGTTGTTGTAGACGTGCCTGAGAATGGCGTCATCTTGCCTAAAGAGAATCGGGACATTCGCGTTGTCTTGATCCACCCTCTTCGGTATCCTGCTGTAGGTCTGACACAGGTAAAACACGTCCACGTTAGCGTGCCGACCATAGGCGAAGTACCTCTCGATCCTGTCTTGTTTCTCGATCATGCAGTCATCGAAGAGGAATATGGTCTTTTACCCAGGGTCTAGAAGCTCCTTGGGTAGCGGTACCTTCTCGTTATTAGTGCAGAACACCACGACTTCTAGGCAGATCTCATCGAAGGCTCGCCTCAGCCGCTCGTACTTACTCTGAAACTGGGTCTTGGAACACACGTAGAGTCTGTTGTATTATAACCAGCCCTCGTTGCAGGACGAGATTTGTCTCGCTGCACCCGGCCGGACCGCAGTGAATTGGGGAATCTAAGGTTACTCTGAGGTGTCTTGATCTTCCCGGCAGTTTCACCGAGGTTGTAGTAATTGATGAGTTTCATTATTTAAGTCTTTATTCATTTTAATAAAGGCCTGAAACACATTTTTAGCATATACTGCTTGAAGTGTAAACGAGACACCGAAACCCTCGGCTCCAACCTCGTAACGACTTCGAATAACCGCCTATTGTTGAAAGGCAAATGCGCGGTCTGCGGGATAAAGAAAGTCCGGTTCAAGAAGGGTTAGAAGCGGGGCAAGAAAGGTTCGGGTCTGTTTAACAAGATCATCGATATACTACTGGTAGAACAGTACTCCACATCCCCGGGTACAGGAACTGCGGAACTGGTACAAAACTCGGCAAGAGACTGGCTGGGATAACATCAGCATAAACGCTCTGTACGAAGCTTGTAAACGGCACGACCTAGCCTACACCACCAGCTCCGCTCTGGAAGACCGACACCAAGCCGACGAAGAGCTGGCTTCCATGGCTCGGAGTATACTGCTGTCGAACACCGGGGGTTGGGTGAGATGAAGGTTAAGGGTGTTGCTGGTGCGATAAGGGTTAAGGTCAAGTTGGGGATGGGGCAACGATAAAAAAATAAATGAATAAAGGAGCGAAATGGATACGTCGGTCAAAGAGCTACACAAATTGGCTAGACGGCGATACCCAAGACGTAGAACGAAGGCCCTAGGCGTCGATGACTTGTAGCAAATCGATCTCGTGAAAATGATCCCGTACTCTTGCATTAACGAGGGATACAAGTACCAGCTCACACAGATAGACGTGTATAGTAAGTTTTCCCGGGCAGAACCTGCAAATCCAAGACTATGGGAGACGTTGCGACAGCCTTCGAGAAGATGCTGGTCTCGTCCAGGCCTAGACACCTGCATTCGGACGAGGGAAAGGAACTATTCAACTCCCGGTTCTCAGCCCTGATGAAACGGTATGGTATCAACGACTACCACTCCTTTTCCGAGACCAAGGCCAGCGTGGTCAAACGCTTCAACCGGACCCTGAAGACAGCTATGTGGGGCGAGTTCACGCGTAGGGGCAGCTACCAGTGGTTCGACCTGATTTCACCCCTTCTACGCAAGTTAAACGGATCCATGCACAGCACGGCTGCAGCTAGACCGAAAGACGCGGTTGCGGGTATTACAATTCCACCGGCTGTTCGAGTGTCAAATCGTTCGGCGGGTAATCCCAAGTTTAAAGTCGGGGATGAGGTGAGAATATCCCGCTTCAAATGCACGTTCGATAAGGGTTACCTGCAGAACTGGACGAACGAGGTATATGCGGTGGACAAAGTGCGGAACACCAGTCCCGTTACGTACACCTTAAGGGATTACAGTGGGGAGGGCATCGAGGGTGGGTTCTACGAGCAGGAGTTGCAAAAGACGTGGGTGCCAGACCTGTGTCTGGTGGAGAAGGTGTTAAAGACGTGGAAGGTGGGGGAAAGACCAGTTACCTGGTTAAGTAGCGGGGGAAAGATAAGTTACCTGGTTAAGTGGCGGGGGTACGACGATAAGTTCAACAGTTAGGTCGATAACCTGGACTTGCTGGGATAAGTCAAAACCGGAAATGATGTATTATTACATCAAACGTGATGTAATGCACTCTGGAACGTTCTAGAACATTCTATTCGATCACATCATTTCCGGTTGTGGTGCAATTTCCGGTTGATCCAGTATAAAAGCTAAGACCTTATCCAGCGCGCTCTTTCCAGTTTGAATTTCGTTGAGAGAACATCGCCACGCTGCCTTTCGCTTTCCAATTTGATTTACATCAAGAGAATATCTCTGCCGTGTTTGTAAGTTCATTCAATCCATTCTTAAAATATGTAGAAATTTTTTTGATATATAAATAGGAAGAGTGTACATTTAAATTTCAATTCTTGTTTCTAGATTCGAAAATGTCTACAAAAACAGCCTTTACCTGCGCGTTTTGCGGTGAAGAGTTCTCCTAACGAGATCTCATCAACAATCTTCCTGGATATCGTCAACAGGGCGACCTGACAGATGATTTCCGTTGCGTCCTACACCGTTCCATCTGTGAGGAGACCGGGTGCGGCTACTGTACCGTGGAACCGCCAACCTGTGAAGACACCTAAGAGGGTAGCTTCCGGTGGTACGATAAGGACTTCACGCGCGATGACGGCTATGTTCCTCTCCTCCACCATCCAGTACGCTTCATGTCCTGCCACAAACCCAACGCCTGACTGTTATCGCCTGCCTGACCAGTCTAATTTCCTGCAAGTTCCAACTCTGTTTGACGACGAGGTTTTCCAGAGCCGGGCAAACACTCAATGCCGGGTTCTGGAGCCTTTACGCCAACGCTCCCTCCACTCACGACGTCCCTCGATTGGTCAAACAAGCCTACGAGAAGATCCATTACGCCATCGATGCCTTCGCAGAGAAGGGTAGCAGTTGGGTCGTCGACGCCGTGACAGAACTCTGGATCAAGGTGGTGAAGTACGACCCCTTCCGCGCGTCCTCCTATGTTCCCCTCCCGGTACAGCTGAGGAAGAAGCGTCAGTTCGTCGTCAACGTTGAGCAAGAATGAGAACCGCTGCTTCCTGTACTCCGTGTTGGCAGCGATTCATCGCAGCTTCATAGTGGAACCTTCGCACTGCGAGCAGTGGATGGATACCCTTGACCACTCGTTGCTTTCGTACCCAGTGAAGCTTAGTCAGATCGACGAGTTCAAAACCAATAACAGCGGTCTCGCCATCAACGTGATCGCCTACACGACCGAATTCGGGCTTCACCCCATTCGAGTTTGCGAGTCCATGGTCGTTCGTCGAGAGATCGACTTGCTGTTTCTGGCCGAGGATGACGATAGTGGCAGCCCAAATTCCCAATCCCCATCCACTTCATGGATTTTGACGGATTCTTTCGGTTTGACGGAGTTGGCCATAACAAGTAGTTTTTCTGCCGCAACTGCTTCTCGGGTTTCACGAGAGAAATCACCCTCCGCATACATCGCGCGTAATGCTTCACCCTGAACCCGAGCCAGCGGTTGAGATTTCCCAGACTCGGTGCAAACACCCTAGAATTCAAGCACTTCAGTCAGCAAAACAAACATCCCTGGCTCATCTATGCCGACTTCGATTGCTTGCTCCAGCCCATGTCGGGGCCTCTACCCGGTCCATCCACCAGTTCAACAACTATGTCATTCACAAGCACATTCCATGCAGGTATGGGTACGTTGTCATCGGATCCAAAGGGGAAATTGTTACCTCGCAATACTACTTCGAACTCGATGTGGTGGAGGACTTCATGAAATCCGTTGAAGAAGAGGACCTGGAATGCTAGACTAGGACAAATTTTGAGAAATGTGACTGTAAAAAAGTTTAGGAAGCATTTTTGAGGAAAAGCTGGCAAGGAATGTTTTCTGAATGTAATTGACATGCTGATTCCGAATATCTTGTTTGCCACCCTTGATTTTGATGGTAGATGCTCCTAATTGCTTAAGAACAAAATGGCGGCCATACGAAATGCATAATATCCATAACTTTTAAAAGAGAAAATATAAACTACATAAACTGGTGCCAAACATTAGGTTTTTGAGGATGCTGCATCCAAATTTGTTATTTGCTACTCTGAAATTTGATAAGTGATCAAAATCTTTCAAAAACAAAATGGCAGCCACACCAAATGCTTAATTTCTACAGCTTTTAAAAGAGAAAATGTAAAATACATATCTTGAGGCCAAACATTAGGTTTTTGAGGATGCTGCATCCACATTTTTTATTTGCTTCTCCTAAATTTGATAATTGTTCGAAATTTTTCAAAAACGAAATGGTGGCCACACAAAGTATCAAATTTGGATGGGAATGTGCTTACAAATAACTGTTAACAACTACTAAGTAAGGTGAATAAAATAGTGATTCATGTCTAACAGTAGGTTTGTAATACAATTCATATCCTGAAGACGAAAAAATAGTACAGAATACTGCATGACCTTGGTGGAATGGCAGTTTAGGTGCAAAATTATATTATTATTAAAGCATAAGATCATCTTTAAATATATTAACAGCGTGTCATAAATTCGTAGTTAGCCTTTTCCATCCTTATTATATTTACAAATAGTCATACCGTTTTTCTACTGAAGGACATTCACTCACTCCTTGCTGATATTACGTGCACATTTGCAGACTGAAGTACATACAGATAAGCTTGCCTTTTCTGCAGGAACAATTAGCTGAAACACAACAACCAAACATCCACTGGAGATAATGCCCTTGCAAAATGCGTGTGTCTGCCTCCTTGCGGTTTACGTGTAGTCCTACAATTGAAAATCAGTGTTTGTCTGTACATCATCCTCCCTGTGAAAGCCACCAGAATTTACGATTGTTTTGTCCAGAGATGCCTTTGGCAGTTATGAGGTACTGGCGAATATTCTTATCTGTTTTCAAAATGGTTTCCTTACCAGTAACTATTATTTTAACCTCATGTGGGGATTTAAAGGTCATTGCTTTTGACTTTTGTAGAGGATCACTTAACTTGAATTGTACTGGCTAACTTCAGGAACGATCCTTTCCTTTACGAATGTATCCAGGTGTAATTTGTGGCAAATCGATGACGAGGTCGAAACGGCAATGGAATTGGCGTCTATAACCGAGTCGAGCCACTCTTACAACTAATACATTTAGTTCCTGGCTTCCCTAAACGCACAGAGTCCGTGAATCTAACGTGTAGCAGCAACCAAAGAAGGGCGATCGAGACGAAAATTGTAGGGTACGACTTCTTTAGGGTTTATTACCCTGGCTGGATGCAATACATGTGGTCCTCTCCTCATAGCGTAACGTTATGTTAGGGGAAGGCATAATACAATAGAAGTGAAAGTTCATAAGGACTAACAATATGGAACTTCGTCGCTATGTTAGCTTAGGAACGGGGGAAACATGATTTAGTAGAATCTGCTACGACACTTGACTCAGGACATGGTTATCAGCATTACGCTGTGATACAGTTTGTACAGGTAATAAGTTGATACAGACTTACATGTTGGAAGCATAGATAATTGTAGCCAAGATGGCTCCTAATCGGCTAAGGCATTTTTGATACGTGTGAACCTTACGCTGCCAGGACCAAGAAGAAGAAAGATGGGAGGAGGAAGGGTAACAAGAGGTACGGGTAACAATGCTGGTGTGATCCCGTAAGAATAGCATAACTAACCACGTGACATACAGCACACTTAATGTGTTACAACAACCCGATTAACAAACCGGACTAAGCCTCCTAAAGTAACATAAGTGAAGGCCAGCACATGACACAATGGATGGCCAGCAAACCATAGAAATGAGCCATAAACTCACTCTGCGGGGGCAAGGCGATTAACAAATCCAAAAACCTCCCACAGAACTCCCTCATGGTCATGTAACGGCTTGCATGGGTCATTCATTTCACAATGGTATATATAGTACACATAACCACCTTATTGCGTACATATTCAAGTAAAACAACTTTCTCCGAGGGTTTCGATACTAAGAGGCAAACTACTGTTTTCATTCCACACCTCAATGCCCACACAATGGCACCAAAAAATAAGCAACAGACCAATAAAATAAACTGGAAAGGTGTGAATAAATTTACAACCTTCCTTTGTTACATGTTAGTGACCCAGTCGTAAGAGTCAGGTTACAGGAGTTTAACCATTTAAATATTAATGTTAGTTTTAAAGAGTTTTAGCAACACTTTAGTTTACATGTATAAACACCAATCAAATACAAATTCAGTTAAATGCGGCTCAAAAACGAACAGGCACGATCAAAGCGGAACAACTGAATGAGTGACACAGGCTTAGTCAGGGTATCTGGTGCCAACTCAGCTGTGGGTCTGTAACATAGCTTAACCAATTCAGCCTCGACACAATCCCGCAAGAACCACAACTTCCGGACATAATGCTTTGATCGGGCATTAAGATCAATCTTACTGACTAAACTTATAGCCGATTGGCTATCAGTGAACATTTCTATGGGCGTAATAACTCCCCCGACATGTAGTTCTGAAACAAAACCATCAACCCAGAGCAACTCGCACACACACTCTGTCAAAGCATGAAGCTCAGACTCAGTACTAATTAGGCACACTACACGCTGTTTCTGAGTCTTCCAAAATACAAGACAACCCAAATATTTTATCATATATCCCGAGAAACCTTTCCCGTCAAAAGTGGTACTCCAAGAGGCATTACTAAGACCATACAGGGTTTCAGAGCCATTCCAACGAAATATCAGGTGCATCCGTTTTGTGGCCGCCAGATACTAGGCTACCCTCTTACACGCAGTCCAGTGTAACTCACGGGGATCATGTGCAAAACTTGCTAAGTTACTCAAAGCAAAAGCAATATCTGGTCTGGATTCTTGAGCGATGTACTGCAAGGAGCCTATGAGCACCTGGTACTTCGTTACATCAAAGATAGGGGACTCCAGGCAATCATCCAATTTTTGTGACTGTACATAGGGGGTTTTAACTGGTTTACAATTTTACCACCCATATGTTGTCAACACCCTGTCTACGTATTTGATCTGAGAAATAGCTATGCCCATCTCAGACAATTCTATTCGATACCCTAAGTAAAGTGTCCTTGATGTCTCAAGGAGGGTAAAATGAGTATTCACTTGGGAAATTACCTGTTCAAGAAGCTTAGGCCTACTTATTACCAACTTATCATCCACGTGACACGATAGGGCAAAAAATTCCCCATCACGTGCTACGGTAAATACACACGGGACTCTAGCTAACTGTGTCAAGCCACACGCTAGTAAGTTCTACGCAAGTGCAAGAACCAACATTTTCCAGCCGTGGGCATGCCGTAGAGGGCCTTTAAAAGGTGACATACAACGTCCCCCGGAGGTCTAACCTGTCCGGGAGGTGGCAGCATATAGGCTTCAACATTTAACGAGGACCGGATATAGGCCGATTTAACATCGTATTGTTTAACCAGGTAATTGTGTGATGCAGCCAAAGCAAGTAACATCTTAAGTGACTGAGTCTTAACTACAGGACTAGCAGCATCGTCATAATCTTGGCCCGGCTGCATATTCGTACCGCACGCCACTAACCTGGCCTTATATTTAGACTAACTCCCGTCTACATTAAACTTTTTTGCAAAAACCCACTTTGGCCGTATAATCCTCTTACCAGTGGGCCTTGGGACATATTCCCAAACCTTCAGTTCATCTAGTATACCTAGGTCGGCTGCGACGGCTTCCTTCTAATCATAAGCTTCTGGGTTGGCCATAGCCTCCTTAAAACTAGAGGGGATAGACGTATTCACATAACTACAAGAAACCCATCTGTCATATACACCCTCAACATACTCATAACGTTCTACGTCCATGTCAATTGGCTGTTGGGTGTTATCCCCGAGAAACGGGCCTGCCCTCTGGGCCATACACACAATGGTACTTATCGATAAGGGTCAATGCATCAGCTATGGGTGGGCCCCCCCCCCGAGCATACTTGGGGTTCAGCCGTAGTAACTCAAAATGTTGGAAAACTTAAGTCCGACAAGTAGGTTAAAATACGCACAGCTACAGTTAAACGGTGATACTGTTTGCAAATGTTATCCTAGCAGAAACATTAGTTTGAACTAATTTTCAAACAGCTGTTCGATTTTATAAATGTACGTTTGCATCGTTTTTAAGATATACAGCGTTTTCACATTTGTGGCAACCTTCCTGTAGTACATACGTTGTCTTCGTAGCACACCACATAGTCCTTGGACCGTTCTTTGTATAAAGCTTTAAACTAAATTTTGTGGAGAAAACTTTGTACTACGAGATATATTAACCCGTGTTAGTACATGAAAGATGTTGTAGACAAGCGACTATAACGTCATTCTTCGAACTTTTTCGATTTCCACTTGGGGTGTACTGCTGACATGGAAATCCGAAGGGCAATATCCGCCTTCCAACATTTTTTTACTTTAATTTAAAAGTAGCACTTTGCTCTCTATCAACAGCAACTGCTCAAAATGAGATAATAAAGAAAGATAATACTGGATTTCGTTGTTTCTCTTAGCCTTTAGGGTTCTCAGAACAGACAAATATCAAAATTATCAAATTCACAAATTGATTTCTCCTTTACAAAAATGGTTGCAATCTGTTTCACTATCATCTGTATGTTGATCTTGGAAATTTAGCCGGGGTGTTGAGTTTCAAATGTATTTTGGTAAGGAAAGTCACGTGGAAACCAAAGACCAGTGGAAGTTCCGATCCTACCCCAAGCAGCATCGGGTGTAGGATGTGCCGTGGATGATTTAAATCATGTTACTCTATACTTACTTTAGAAAAATTTAGCAAGTATAAACTGTTAAATTGTATGAACCAACATTAAAAAGACACTGAGCTTAATTGCACTTTATGTACTGGTAAGTTGCTGAAATTTAAAACGTAGGCTATTGTCCAGTCTTCCAACTCATTATGTTGCAAGTCTAGGCTATAACCAATGGCAAACGCTTAGCATTAATAGACAGCATGGGTTAAAAAAGAAGAAATTAATTTTTTTATTTTCTCGGACCCTTCGCACGAGTGTTTATTTTGAAACAAATTGACATTATCAAACAGAAACATATTTTAAGAAAGAAAAATTTCATAAGTGCTTAAGAGACAGTTTGAATTAAATAATTTTTTTGTAAGAAATAAAAATGTGTTTAGGTAAGCAAAAAGCAAGTGCATTGATAATTCATTAACATGGCCTAAGAAGCTAATGTAATTATGGAAATGGTTTAGCTATGGGCTATATTGTAACCGTTTTAATTCGTAACTTTAGAAGACATACACAAAGTAACACCATTGGGAGCAAACAATTGCACACCCTGGGATTTTTTTGGGGAGGGGGAAGGGAGGGGTGAGTCAAAGGAAATGCAAATTCAAAGTGTGGTCCGAGAAATTCAACTAACAGGGCTGTGGAAGGGGTGCCTGCAGGCCGTCGGGGCTCTCCCTGTAAAACAATTTATTTGCAGCAGCATTAGTACTTTTAAAAAATTTGAAGGTTAAGTTTACTTTTACCAGACTTTACTCCTTCGGATCTTGGTTGGGGTAGGAATATCGGTGGCCCAATGGGCGGGTCACTGAGAAAAAATCGTTTAAAGCAACATCCCGCCTGCCTTATAACCTTCCGCCTGCCTTATAACAGCCGCGCGCGGATCGCAGCAGCGCATTTACCACAGCTAATGTCAGCTGAGACAGTAGCTTCGTTCCTCGCAGCGAAGAACACAGCTACTGCCTCAGTTGGCATTGCACCTAATAGACAAGCCAGCGTGAACGCATTAATTGTGTAGTCACAAACTGGAATGATTCTCGTATTTCAAAATCACAATTTATAATTTTCTACACTAGTGTCTTATAATTTTGCTTCGGCGATTTATTGGAAAAATTAATTTTAATTTGTACTGCATTAGTCTGTTAGATTTTTGATCTGATAGTAATTATTAGTAAACGATTAAAATTAGTACTGCACACACACAGATAAAACTTCAAGGTCATTGTACGTGAGCAAAGGATAATATACGTTCTGGAAGAACGTAAATAAAATTCCCCAATATTCAACAGAAAATCTCCTAGACGCCACATTTTAAAACGTATTTTTAGCAAGGGTAAGTAACTTTATGGCCGTACTTGATGTCTAGGATTGGATGGGGCAAATCGTAACGCTACATTGCTACAATTTGTACACAATCATAGCCAACAAATTAGTAGTAAAATAATTAATTAAGGAAATGTGTCATGACTTGGATTTGTGAAAATTTACTAAGTATTCCAAGTGACCCTTTCCGGGCACGTTTCATTTATTTTTCATTTATTTTAGGGCTTTTTTCCTACCCGACTGTTTAATAAATATTCTCCTTAACAATCAGGAATTGCACGGCACACAACACCGACTGTGTGTTCTCTAACATCATGAATAAAAAATTTAACATGAAGCAAAATCAAACGATACGTCTAAAACATCAGCAACATAGGGGTTTTGGCATAAGCGCAGATCTTGCCTGAACTTGCAGCATTACATGCACCTGCTTGCTCTTCGCGATCGCTGAGGCTAAGACTAAGGCATGCGCAGTTTGTAAAGGGTTACACCGTATTTCTGTCTGATTATTCGTAAACGAACAACTTCTGTTTCCAGATTATTAGATTTTTGTAATCAGCCAACATAGCTCTACAAACTAGACCAACTGCGGGTTCGTAATTTTCTCTACACGCTGAAACGATAGGGCTACGCGGCCCAAGGACTAACAGAAGTGATGACGAAATATAGGATGTGTATCTCACGAATTTCATTCCGGCGAGAGCAGAGGCGAGAGCGGGGGGCATCATGGGTGCCTGCCACGTTCCCTCTTTTTAAAATTGTTGTTTTAATCTGAAATTGCTATTATGCACTTTATAGGGCATTACAATAATTCTACAAATAAAATTAATAAATCAATAGATTGCAGGATTGGTCTCTCGTGAATCTAATTCAGACGAGAACCGGGAGTTAGCTGGCGCAATGTTGGTTTTACCGGCATCGGCGAAGCGCCGGAAGGAGTGCAGGTGCGAAAGTTTGGAGTACGATACATTGTTTGCATTGTTGCAGTTGCGATTCCCTGGTTTCACCGAATTAAGTTTCTTCGATGCAATTTTTGCGCACATTGGCTAACAAATGCTGATTTTTGTTTGCTTCGCTCACTCAATCAGCACATCTTGCGACTCAAATCACTGGATGCACCATTTTAAAAATTGGCACGCTCAAGCATCATTGCTTGAAATACTTTTTGATCACTAATGTTGTATTGCTTGCTGAAGTTCGTGTACGGACGGGTGATGTTGGATGTATCGCTTGCAATGCTGGTACTGTTCGCACATGTGTATGTCATGTTTGACCAAAAGAAATTTCGTCAATTAACTTTTCGTTTCGCTCACTCATTCGGCGACCCCAGGCCCGATGCAGCCCTGACCCTATTCCGGATTCGGTCGCTAAGCATTCACATATGAATAATGAATATTTCTATGGGAAGTAAATAAATACGCTTTGCAGCAAAGCCCAACGAGTAGCGAGTACTACCTTCATTTTCACTTCATTTTTACTTCATTTTTACTTCATTTTCAGAAGACTGCTGTTTACATCTCGATTCTGTGCAGCCTTTTAACAAAGTGGCTTTGAAAGCGCGTTTATAATCATTTTGTGCCCGTGAGTAGTCTACGGTTACACGTACTACGTGCAGTAGCAGATTAAATTTTCCAAATTTTGCACCCCTTCTCCTTTCAGGTATGGTTATATGGTTATGGGGAGTCCTGTGAGTTCCTCCAGTAGGCCCGGGTCATAGCCCAATAGCTAACGCATCTTAGATCAGTGATATCCACACAGGGGGGGGGGGTCACAGAAGGGGGAGCGTAAGTAGTGTGTGTAACCATTCTGTAACACACCCATTGTAACCGTAACAGTCGCCTAGCGTCGGGAAGGTATATATAAGCTTGTCGGAGGGGTCTAACGGGTTAGACAGCCGATGGCAGGTTATGGTTACAATAGAGGTGTTACAGGACGGTCTCAGTTAGCAGTCAGCAAATCGTTTTGAACCTGGAAAGAATCCGAGATAGTCCCGGTGGCAGAACGATAGCGAAAGGCCTCTTGAATTCTTTGGCGGGGAAACTGGGTCAGCGAGAGGACCATTTGTGGACCAAATATATAGATACAGCTGCTGAATAATTTAGTTTTGTACTGGATGACAGTAATATTATATGTGATATTGATTTTGAAAACGACCAGCTCGCCGTTGTGCATTTTAGGAACAATCAAAATCTTAGCGAAGAAAACAACAATGTCTCGGTCGTGATCTCTAGCTTTATAACTGCTTATGGTAGGCTTCGATTGTTGAAGCTGTTACGTGAGCACGCCCCAGGCAGTATTTTTATTGCGACATGGACAGTACCA
>JAHWFP010040458.1:38397-61913 GCA_023313725.1 Lithobius niger
TGTCCAGAGTGACGAAGGTACGAAAAATGTAGTTAAGGTAAAGGGAAGGGTGAGGGAAAACTCAAATGCAACCTTTGGTATTTGGATTAGAAGCTGAAATCGTATTTTTAGGGCCTCCGCACGACACGATTGAAGTAGGTGGTGGTCATAAGATACGTAGGCAGTACAGTTGTTTCGCAGACACCGAAGAAACGCTGGATTTTGGGGATGAGGGGGGGTGTCAAGAATTGGACGCCGCTCTTGGAAAATGTAAGGGATTATGTTTCGAATCTATGCAAAGTAAGATTCGATTGCTTGTACGTTGAGAAATTCGAAAGTGGCATGGCTTATAAACCTTGGCACTAACAGAGAGGGCTTCGATATACTGCCTCTAGTCGCCGTCTTGCCTTTAGGCAAACGTATTTAGGCCTTCGTAGGTGAGAGGCCGTCATTTACTATTGCTTTGGATCCAGCCTCGTTATTAGTGATCAAACACCCGACTAATCGATATTACAAACATACAATTCACAACGGCCTCTATTAAAAGATCCCGCATTTATTTTAACTTTCACTAAATGGCATTTGCGAGAAGAGCTAGCCGCCGATTTTTGAATCCTTTACATTCGTACCATTTTTTTTAAATTTCAGATGGCTACTTTAGCGCAACTGTGTTCTCACTGGATCGACAATTACTACAAAGCAAAGTGGTTTCATCAAACGCGAGAGGACGCATTGTTAAAAACTGTAAAACTATTTACGAGCGGTGATGCGAGACGAATCCATACGGCTTTGTATCACGAATCACGAAACTAAATGGGGTCCACCTTCGATTGGATGGAGAATATTCAGTGCAGCAAGTACGGCCGAAAAGAAAATTAAAAACAACTAAATGACCCGACTTCTGATGGACTTGAATCGTGTCATGTCGCCACATTTCTTGAGCAACGGAGAATTATTCGAAGAATGCTACGTTAATAAATTCAATTGGCAGATAAATTCTTGGCCTTACGAGAATCACGAAGAGTACGCTAGTTTAATACTGGTGACTGCTCCCACCGTAGCCATTTACCAGGATAAAAACGAAAATAGCCTAACCCTACATAAAATAGAATTGACCGCTGGTGACTGTTTTTTTTTTCTAAAACAGAAGCAAATGTCTACAGTTGCAAGGTTGCGTCAATCCAGATACTATTCACGTTGTCTTCTCACGCCCCTCTCACGCCCCGGCCTCCTCCCCCCTCCCTCACCTTCTACATTTCTACAAAAAAAGAACACCGTACTTGAATAGTTTTCTTTTTTCCGTTTTCAGTCGTAGAAGAAGAAGAAGAAAAAGAAGATGACTACTACACTAGAAAAATTGTGTCAAAGGAACAACAAAGAACACGAGGCAACGTGGTTCGAACCCATCAGAGAAGACGGATTATTAAAAACTGTGAAACTATTTTCGGAAGACAAAGCCAAACTGATTTACGACACTTTGCTTCGCGAAACTAATTGGGGTCCTTACGTGGACAGTTTGGCTCGAAATAAACAATGTACCGTGTATGGTGGAGAAGATAAAGAAATGACTCGACTCCTGAAGGATTCGAACGTTAAAGTCAGTCAGTATTTCTCCAGCAACGGCCTACCGTTCGAAAAATGTGCCGTTACTAGATACAATCGTCGAGTCGACAATTGGCCTTACGACAATCACCAAGAATATGCCGGTTTGGTATTAGGACAAAGAGTACCTTTAATGACATTGTACTGGGGTAAAATGAACCTAAAATGAAATTACGTAAAGTCGAATTGACTGCTGGCGAATGTATTTTCTTTAAAGACCAATGCAAGGATTTTTGGTTTCAAAATTTAGTTAAGGAAGGTGTTGCTACTATACACGTTGTATTTTATAGATAGATAGATAGATAGATAGTAGTCGACAAAGGCCTTTTCTCCCCCCCCCCCCCCTCCTCCCAGGGAGGCCAGCGGCCTCCCTGGAAGGGGCTTCACAGTCTGGGCTGGGCTGAGCTGGGGCGTGCGGGCGGGGTTCCCCCCCTCCCCCTACTAAAAAAAAAGTATATATAACTTTTGGTTGGTTTTTGGGTATATATAATAAATAGTCTTAGTCGAAAGTAGAGACAGTCAGTCTGTTAGTAAGTCTCGTTGGGAATGGACGGTTCTCACCGGTCGTCGTCATCTTTGTCGACGTCGTCTTCATTCATCACCGACCCTTGATACGAAATTGGTAAAAGCTTGATCTTGGTTTTATTTTTACTTATTAATTTCGGAGCTTGGCTCTTGCAATGTATTCCTTACTGCCAGCCTTATTTACCACCGCTGTTACAACAAAACGTTAGTAGTAGTCATCATGGCAAGCACTACGCTCATACCTTAGTTCGCTCAATTCCACGTGCCTTTCAATTGCATCATTGCCGCTCCGACCTCCGGAGGAAAAACGTCTTGGGTTCTGAAATGTATCGACAACTTACCTACTATGGTCGATGCCAAGATCGAGGAAATACACTGGCATTTATCCAGTTATCAACCCTGGATGGAAAAGTATACGGATAAGATACAATTTCATAGAGGTCTACCTACTAACGTATCCAATTACGATCCTAATATCAACAAAATTCTTGTCATAGATGATTTAATGTCGGCAGTGGTGACCTCTAGTAGCGATATTGCAGACTGGTTCACGCGGCACGACCACCATTCGAAATTTTATATATTTTACTTGATCCAAAACTTGTTTCCGCAGGGTAAAAACCAAAGGGATATCGCTCTTAATGCTCAGTACGTGGTACTTTTAAGGAATTTAAGTCAAACGTCAAATATGACTTTTTCGACTCAGGCTTACCCTACTAAAACTAAGCAGTTTATGGCCGCGTATAACGACGCGATACAGAGACAGAAATTCGGGTACCTAGTAGTGGATTTACACCCTAAATCGAAGGAGTTGACTAGACTACGAACATTTATATTTCCCGATGAAATGCCGACTTTAGTTTATTACGTGTAAGGCCATCGATGGAGAATGTACGAAACATCGTGCTCTCTTAGAAGCTTTGTGTAAAATTAGTAAACACCAACGCAAGAATCTACTGAAGCACGCCGACAAGTCTCAGATTAACTGTATATCAGAAATTGCATTGAATTTACTACACAGTAGGGTCAAAGTGTCACTAGCCACCCGATGCAAGCTACAAAAATATAAAAAGCAGATCAGGTTGCTGGGAAACAAACGAGCGTCGTTTAAGGATCGCAAGAAAGTTATAGTCCAGTCCGGTGGAGCAATTTTACCTTGGATACTTCCCGCAGCATTATCTATCCTCGGGGGTATATTCAAAGGCGGGAACTAAGAAGAAAACACGAGTTCTTCTCTACAAAAAATGTACCTCATCCCCGAGGATGCGTATAAACAATACCAACAACAATGGTACAACGGCAACGACGGTTCGTCATCGGCAGCCCCGCAACCCCACGGATTTTTATATCAACCCGGAGGTGCTATTTATTCGAAATTGGTTAATATTCAAAACCGAATCGAAAATATTTTAAACTCTGACGATATACCTTTGGATTTTAAAGCTAAATTTATTGGTCAGTTGGAACAACAGAGAGACCAATACATCGATCAATTCAGGTTAAAATCTGCCGCCCCCGACACTTCCACTTCAGTATCCACGACGGCAGCACCGGTGCCAGCAGTCACCACGCATACTCCTTCCTTAGGACCACCTACATTGTCGTTACAAGGAAGTCCGACGACCACCAAAAAGAAAACGACGAGATTGCCAACACGAACGATTTTACCGAGAGTAGCTAATCGCCGCCCTAGCAAGATGCCTAATGTCGAATGGGAACTATTTGTCTGAGATGACGAGGATGGATGCCTACATCACTAGGATCTATTACGACAGCCCTGGGGAAGCCAGCAGTTATGCGCTAGCTCCTAAATTACACCTTCAGGCGAAAAGGGATGGTAAAAAGTATACTTTAGCTCAAATTAAAGATTGGCTTTTAAAGCAAGATAGTTATACGATACATAGACCTACCAGATATAAATTTAAACGTAACAGGATTATAGTCAGTGGGTTAGGAAGTTACATGGACTGTGACCTAAGCGATATGGTGTCTTTAAGACCCTATAATAAACCCTATAGATTCATTTTAACGTGCATGGATGGGCTCAGTCGAAAAGTATGGGTAGAAATTTTAAAAACCAAGACTGGGTCCGAGATACTGCTAGCGTTTAAAATGTTTAAAAGTATGCCTCATCCGCCGGCCCATCTCAGTTCGGACAAAGGGAACGAGTTCAGAGCAAAGGAAGTACAGGATTATTTTAAGGAAATTGGGATTAAATTCTATACTACGGAAAATGACGATGTGAAAACTTCGAAAATTGAACGGTACCAGCGCGAACTTAAGGCGAGATTGCATAGGTACTTCACGGCTAAAGGCACTTACCACTACGTCCCTGTCATTCAGAAATTTGTCGATTCTTACAACAACACCAGGCACTCCACAACTGGTATGACGCTCAATGAAGTAACTTTACAGAATCATAGACAGTTGTGGCGGAAACTGTACGGCGATGACTTGAAACAACGCGGTCGTGCTATGTCTTCTTCTAAGAAAAAAAAGGTTCCTTTACGAGTACGGGACAAAGTACGAATATCTATTACTAAAGGGAAGTTTGATAAAGGTTATAGAGACTTATGGTCTAGAGAAATCTTTTTTGTAACTCACGTGTCGGTACCTAAAGGACCCGGGGAAATCACGGTTAGGCTTAAGGATTATAACGACGAGGAAATCAAGGGTCGGTTTTATTTACCGGAGGTAACCAAAGTGATTAAAAAGGATGACGTGGGCTACCACAGAGTAGACAAGGGTTGAGATCCAAGGGTATCAGTGGTAACAAACAGTATCTCGTGTCTTTCGAGGGGTACGATAGCAGTCATAATCGGTGGATCCCTGCTAAGGACTTGAAAAAGCTGTAAGCATGGACGTTGACAGTTTCTACGCGACTCTACCCGCTAATGCTAGTTTAGATTTGTTTCCGGATAATTCCTCGAATGATTACACTACAAAACTGGCTCAGAGAATAAGTCTACCCGGTGATGGGTGGGAAGTCTGACTGGCCGAGTTTCAGTACTCGAGGAACTGGGCCAACGTACCATCCGGTAGCGTAATAACTCTAAAATGCAGGATCCGTACTTACGTTAAATTTCCCAGGTACAATTACCAAGAATTCGATATACCCGAACCTACTAAACTCGAGATTCTTAATCAACACAAAACGGTTGGTGGGGAAACCACACTGACCGTGGAACCCGAGCTGGATCTAGTTTTCAATAAGGATTTTGTGTTTTGCACGTACCAGATTGATAAGGTTTTGACCTTTTTAAATAAGACTATCGAAAATCAGTTGGGAATGCCTTCCATCACTTTCAGTTACGATCAAGTAGGTAGGCACATTGAAATTAAACATAAACTATCTCCAGATTCTAAGTTGTGGTAGTCCTACAGTCTAGCCAGGTTTTTAGGCTGGGACAAATCGGATGGGTTGTTGAGATTGAGTAATTACGACGATGTAAAGGCCCATACTAGCGCTACTACCGAAAGTATTCTCCAACAATTCAACAATGGGACTTGGTGGGTATCTTACGTCACTTTTGTATCTACCATCAACGTTATTTTATCTCCCGGTTACTATCAAACAGGACACGAAATTGTGAATACGTTGAACCAGTCAATGCGAGAAAGAGTACGCCTTTCGCCTAGGTTCGAATATAGGGAAGTCGGAGATGTAATGACCATACAGTTCCCTTCCATCCTTTTATCTCCGGATAATGAAGCTACTCCTCTGGAAGTACTAAGCGTGAGTTTCAACAAGACTTTGTCGAGTAGAATAGGATTTAAAGCTGACCACTTTTTTCATAGATCAGTTACATCGGAAATAAAGCTTAACTTGGTCGGAGGGATCGATTCTCTTTATATTTACAGCGACATGGTGGTGGAGACTTTGGTCGGAGATGTTTTGGCTCCTTTGTTGCGAGTGGTTAGAATTGGAGAGGGGGATGTGACTAATGTAATATTTACTAAGCCTTACTACAAACCTCTCGCGTGTCTTAATTTCGAGACCTTATAATGTCGGATATGGGGGTAGCCATTCCATTTAACTCGGGAGAGGTTAGCCTGACACTACACTTTAGACGCCGTTCTTGAAAATGCGTTCCCCTTACCACGGAATCGATCCTCGCGTTTGCATTCACCATTCTGGGCAAAGAGGTGGGGCTCCTTATTTTACGGGTGGGCAAATACAACGAGGTTCGGGGGCTTTCGGTGATTTTATGGGTGGTCTATTTCGCTCGGCAGTCCCGTTTCTTAAAAGGAGTTTATTCGGGGTGGGTAGATACGCTTTGAGAAGCGGAGGTAAATTGTTTGATGAGGTAGAATCGGGGCAATCGTTTAAGGAGGCTGCTAAGAACAGATGGCAGGCTACGAAACAAGATGCTGTTTCAGCGGTAACAGGAGGTCAGGTGGGGACCGGTCGAAAGAGGAAGAAGAGGAAATGTTGTCAGTCCGGAAGTGGAAGAAAACGACCGCGTCGTCAACCCCTTAAACAACAACGCCGCCGCCGTCATCAACCTGTATTGCGATGCAGCCGTCAGCCAAGAAGGAAATCGGACATTTTTGACTAGATAGTACATATAGGCCGCTACCTTACTACAGGACCCTTCATTCTACGCTGACATGTCATTGAAGCCGGATCGTGATTCGGTGCCCTGCACCAAGGAGGAACTGGAACTTTTTACTTCACCACCCGTACAAGTGACTGTGAACGATGACACTTTAGTCGAATATCATCCTCTGGCTACATTATCTGACAGCGCCCCGATCGAAGTCGTAGTGCCTGGAGCTGCCGACTGCCTTTTAGACTTGAGTCAATCTTTCTTACACGTACAATGGAAAGTAGTTAAAGGTGCATCGACGGATTTGGCGGACACCGATAAAGTAGGCCCCGTCAATTTACTTCTTCATTCTCTGTTTTCGCAATGCGATTGCACTTAAACGGCAAACAAATGTCGAGTTCTGACAACGGGTACTCGTATCGTAGTTATTTGGAAACCTTGCTGACCTATGGTAATGATCCTAGAATTAGTCATCCCACCAGTCAACTATGGCAAATAGACGTTGCTGGATCCTTTGATGTTGCCGACCCTACGGTGCCAACGACGGTTTGAAAAAGCGTACCAATCGTATCAAAGCTAGTAATGTAATCGACCTCTATGGAAGACCACACTGTGACCTGTTTCAGCAGGACCGACTTCTGTTAACCAACGTGGACCTAAGTCTCAAACTGACCAGAAGCAAGGATGCATTTTGTTTGATGAGCTCCGAAACTAGTCCGACTTACCGAGTCAACATCACTCGTGCAACGTTGTTTGTAAGCCGAGTCACTTCATCACCGGCTGTACTACTCGGGTTCACACAGGCATTGAAAGACGGTCCCACCAAATATCCAGTACATCGTGTGGAAATGGAGACTTTTACTATTCCTAAAGGCAGTCTCCAAGGAAACTTGGACAACGCGGTACTCGGAAACCTTCCTTCATTTTGTCTTCTCGGTCTCGTCTCCAACAGTGCCTACAATGGAGACTTTACAAAGAATCCTTACAACTTCACCAACTACGACGTGAATTATCTCGCTCTACAAGTTGATGGCAAGACCATTCCCGCTATTCCATATAAGCCGGACTACATGAACAGTCTTTACGTTCGTAATTATTATTCCTTGTTTCAAGCCACCGACAAGCTGGTTTCGGATTCACCACCACCCATAACATACATCGAGTACCCATTGGGCAATGCTCTCTACGCCTTCGACCTGACTAGTGATAAGAGCCAGGGACAGTGCCACTATAATCTCATTAAGCAAGGCTCTCTTTGCGTCGATGTCACGTTCAAGGAAGCCCTTAAAGAAACCATCAATTTGGTGCTCTACATGGTGCATCAAACTGTTTTGGAAATCGATCAAACTAGAAACGTGCTTTACGACCATTAGCAACAACGACATGCAAACCCATCAACTGAGAACTGCAGCCAGTTGTCACAAGAAAGTTGGACCCTTGTTCAGAGGAGTTTTTGCTTCGGACCAGCTACCCAGAATAGCCGAACATTCAGCTTATATAGTCAATTTGGACCCTTCGTCTCAACTTGGCAGTCACTGGGTAGCCATCTTCTTCGATCGTCCTAAATCGAGCGTCGATTATTTCAACAGTTACGGTCTGAAACCGAGAAACATCAACATTCTTCGTTTCCTCAAAAGAAACTGTATTCAAACACTACAACCTCCACACCTACCAAGGTCCTTGTAGTACGATATGCGGCCAGTACTGCCTTTACTATCTATATCACAAGGCGAATGGACTACCGATGACCCGCATACAACAGGCTTTTCATCCAATGACCAAGGATTTTAACGACCGGCGAGTCGTGCGATTCACGAAGAGACATTTTAAATTGAAGACACCCAAGCCATACATTGACCACGAGTGCATGCAGAGCTGTAAGGCTCTTTTATGACTGACTGACTATTGGGAAGTGATGAATTGTGTACATGTTCCTGCATGCTCCTTATATTACCCGTTCGAGTCCTAAACTCTTTAAGAGCATTCAGCTCTTCTTAGTCCTCGCATGACTTACTTTTTTGTTTTTGTTTTTGCACGCTCTTAAGCTTTTACATGTATAGGAGTCTCGCCAAGAGCTCTTGATTTGTACATTCGTAGGAATAAACCCTAGATGCATGTCCCATCATATTTGTCTTTTTTCTTTGTATCCTTCTCGAAGGTCGCATTTTTACCTTTCGGCCATTACACATTTATTAACTGATACATCCCTACTTTCCATAGGAAATTGGGTAAAAGCCTCTATTTCGTTCGAAATAGGGTTGCATTTTGGACTTAACTTTTTTTTGGGCGCCATAAAAACCTGCGCGCTATAGTCAAAAACAACCCTCGATCGACTAACGATTCGGGGGTCGAAATTTGGGCAACGACTACAATGCGTAACTTTTACTATCGTTTACGTGTTGTAGTTGACCATGGGCCTCCTCGTAGGAGTTGCCTGGGTATCCACTTGGCCAGTGACATGCTCGTAACGACGGTCTGTAGTACGAGGATAGAAGAAAGATTTTCTTCTCCCTTTGACTACTGGTTGTCCTTGTATGCCGCTGACTGAGAAGAATAGCGAGACCATGGTCATGAACTTGGCCGTTTCATTTATCGCTCTACTTTTTCTTTTTCTACATGTCCCCCTCCTGCTAGTGCCAGTCTGCTCCGCTTCTTCCGTAGTAACCCATCGTCATGATGGCTCGACCGGGGCAACTCCTGTAATACACTTCGAGTCGTAACTGAAACGTGATAGACTGTCTGTAGTGACCGAACACTCTCTCGCTCTGTTTACTCGCCCACCTAACCTAACCTAACCTACTAGGTTACTATACAAGGTGGTGGAACGGACTCTGTTTACACACCTGCCTAGGCTGTGCCTGTCTAACACACACGTACCGTTTTTACACACCCGCATGTTCGAATCTAACTGAGACCGTCCTGTAACACCTCTATTGTAACCGTAACCTGCCATCAGCTGTCTAACCCGTTCAACCCCTCCGATGAGCTTTTATATACCTTCCCGACGCTAGGCGACTCTTACGTTTATAATAGATGTGTTACAGAACGGTTACACACACTACTAGCGTAAGTCCCTACCTTTATGGCAAAGTGCCCTTTTTGTAAAAAAAAAATGGCGACATTGCTGGAAAAAGAAGGGCAAAGAGGGGCAGCAAAGGCTAAAAACACATCCAAATAAAAGGTACCCCCCCCCCCAAAAAAAAAGAAGTTGCCCCTGCCCTCTCGAGGGCCTGTGCACGTCCCCGTTTTAGACTATAGGGCCATTTTCAGCCTTTCATGTTTGCCCAGTCTGTATCTAAGTAGAGGGAAACTGAAAACGCACCATTAGCTACAGTAATCATACCGTTGATCCATTCATTATTCAGATCACTAAATTAGGAAATGATTCAAGAGAGGACCGGGCATGGTTGCAAAGTGAGGAATTAGCTACGAGTTTGGATCACTACTATATGAATAAATTTTATATAGAAATTTGAAAAAAATGTTTGGGGGGGGAAGGGAAATGATTCCGCCCTCTAAAATTTGCCATCATAGGTAACTGTTCAAAATGTTCATAGTTGGTGAGTGGCGGCAAAGCTCGGCCTGAATCCTACATTTGTCCCAAAGAGGTTTTCTGTTCAGTGACTGGAACTGCACCCGGGCAAGTCCGTGCCAGACACAGCCTGCCAGGGCAGCGTGAGAGACTACCAGGCTCCTTCAGCAACTATGAACTCTCTTATGGACATTATTTGTCCCCTGTTAGGTGATGGGACGGTTCCCAGTCGGAATTTCTGTGTTTGTCGTTCCCAGACTACATATCAATAGACGTCAAGTAAAATAAGATTCAAAACTGAGTAGGCTCTTTTAAAGGATCCTTAGTTTGCTTAACTTTCCAACTATTACTCGGTTGAATTAACTTTGCGATAGACCTTGGCGTTCGATACCACGGCCTCATACGACGAAAAGCTTGGTGAGAACCCGTAACAAGTTTTGTTTTGGGGATATATACATTTATTTAATAAAAACAAGACATAGTTTTATTAAATAACTGATCGGTAACAAGAGCTAATCCTACGTCTGAAAGAGTTTACTGGGTAGTTGCTTGGATATAGGGAACCCTCTCAAAGTTCCTGCCATTCGGTGCAGGGCAAAGTAGTGTGAAAGTCTACTAGCCTCCATTATCAGCCATGAGCTCTTCTGTTTACCCTGGACCGGAGGCTTCCCTGTTCGACTTCCCAAGTTTGCCTGTCTCTTTGACAGAGTTCTTACTCCTTCTAAAATGTCTTGTAACGTGTGACTATGACATGCTAAATAGTATCATGTTACTAAGTGGCGCTATATAGGCCTATGCAGCTGCTCACTATTCTAAACAGATTTCATCAGATTGTAAACGTCTTCCTTGGCGC
This sequence comes from Lithobius niger, assembly GCA_023313725.1. Classification (NCBI taxonomy): domain Eukaryota; kingdom Metazoa; phylum Arthropoda; class Chilopoda; order Lithobiomorpha; family Lithobiidae; genus Lithobius; species Lithobius niger. The sequence goes on from JAHWFP010040458.1 coordinate 49,439, forward strand.
TGGATTCAACCGGATCTTCTCGGTTGACCAGCCCCAATGAGGATTATCTTTAGGCTTTTGAATAGAGTCCAGCGTGGTTACAACATACCGGACCTTATAGACAACTGCTGGGTTGGGCAAAAATGGGGAATTGCATCTCATATCTTTGGAAGTTAACCTGTTTTGGTCGTGATGCAATTCAGTAGAAGTTGACAGGAGTTTCTGTGGAAGTCGGATTTAATTGGGCAAGAATAATCTAGAATGAGGGAGGAGCCAGCCCTTTAAAAGGACTGGCCACCCTCAATCCTGATCTTTAGCAATATTTGGCATTCTTAAGCCCATGTCAGACGAGAAGATTTTCACTCAAGACAGGACTAAAAATCGTGTCGGCAGGTTAAGTTGGCTCGTGTGACATGGGGCAGACGACAAAAGTTGGGAGTAATTAAAGAGTCGTCCAGACTCGATGGCCAGGCTAGGCGGCCAGCCCTCCGGGTACCGACTTTTTCTCACGTGACCGATAGAGACCAATGGTGAACGCATACCACGCATTCCAGAAAAGGGGGTGAAGCAAAAGAGCAAGTGTTTGTTGATCCTGAGGGCAGTCGGGAGTGGAGGAAATCTGCCCGTGTGACAACCAACTCCAGACATGACAAAATGTGGGGGAAAACCATTTCTGCCCTTAGGACAATCGTGTCGTGAGTGAAAGTCTTTCCGTCTGACACGGGCTTTAGATGGTTGGTCGTGACTTCGTCTCTCCAACTCATGCTTACGCAACAATTAGTATGCTGGATCAACGCGCAAGTTATTTATGCCTGTTAGTGCTTATATGTACTCCAACGTTTGGCAATTAACTTTAGCGATTATAGCGATTAACTTTATACAATACTGCATTGTTGAGGTTTTTCCTGCAGTACATACTTCCTAGGTGTCCCCTAGCACTTGGATTGAACAGGTTGACTCTGATGCAAACCACTTGCATGTTCCTTGTGTTCTACCACGTTACAGTCGATAGCCTAGGTGTTCAAAAATGAGTTGATTCATGTTCACATGGGACTTCAACAAACAATCCTCGTGCGAACGTTTAGGCCGTAATTTATTGGTATCATAAAGAAGTTAAATTTATGAAAAATAATTGTCGTAAATATCTTTCAAATTACTGTTGACCCATTACTTGCAAGGGCATCTCGTCCTTGTTTTTACCGTAAATAATTAAATTGAAGAAGGAAAGGTTAGGCTTTTTCAGGCGTGGATCCATACGAGAATGGTAGAGAGATCGCCCCTCCAGCTAAACAAAAGAGACTTACCGAATCAGTTGCTGCGGCATCACTATTTTTAAAATCTTAATTCCTTTACTTGCTTTAAAATAAGTCGATTTTGCATCTCTGGTTCTGCTATTAAGCTTTTTGTGTTTTTTTTTTCATACATTTGGGTAAAAAATACGATCGCAGAAACTCGTTTAGGCAATCCACGCATTAGCTTTCCTACGGGTGAACTGCGGCGTTGTTTGGGTTTCACATTAGTACAGTATGGGAAAACCAGCCGAATGCTGCAGTCTATAGTAATCAATTGGTGTGATAAAACAAAATCGTTTACTCACAGGTTAGGGGAAAAAACGGAGAAAATGGCTTTGCAGAAATAAAAAAAATTCAATATTACGTAATATCCCAAGAGATAAGGAAATTATGGATATATTTTTTCAACTCGAGTGTTTTGGCCCCTATAAACTCACGAGTGCTATTTAGGCAAACATTAATTTCACGAGTACGAAGCACGAGTGAGTTTAATGGGCCAAAACACGAGTGTTGAAAAAATTTGATACATTTCCAATAGCTCGCGGAGTATTTAGTTAGAGAATTTCTCGTCATTTTTCATTATTTAGCATTCTAAATAACGTATGCAGAATTTTAAAAAAAATTATAAAAGTCGCTGCTGCCCTCCAAATATTAGCGCGCCTATTTGCACCACGGCCACCAGGAATAAAATTGATATTTGCCACCACTGAAGCATTTTTCATTGGCGCACACCTCCAAAGATTTTTACTTTAAACTATTGCATACCGGTAATGATAAATTAATAAATGTAATACACATTTTGACTTTTTCTAAAATTGTAAGAGTAAGTGAAAAAATAAATAAATATGTACTGTAGTGGAGCGTAATAAATTTCAAAACGGTGCTGAGAATTTGTTGCTAGGTTACGTTAACGTTAGGCCTAACGACGCAGTCCGGCTAACGAGCTTCGTTACCGGATTCTACGTGTGGCTGCAGGCTTTGCTAGGTTACAGAAACGAACGACACAGTGAGTATTTCGAGAGAATGGCCTTCTGGATTGTTTTTGGTAGGAAAATACATACTTTTATTTTAAATGAATTCAATAAACGTATCGTAACATGTCAATTGTTTGAAGCGAGTGACTACCGAAAGCGTATCAACTTCAGAAAGCGCTCGCCATGTTTTGCACGGTTTTGCATTACACTGCGTCGACCAATAAAAGCTACAGGATATTGCCAAACTGATTTAGTTGAAATTAACTACTAAGTAAAGAAGTGAGAAGTGAGAAGTGAGAATTTCCCTGACAAAAATTTGCTTACTTGATCGTGTACTAAATTCGTCCAATCACAACCGACTTACAGTGATAATCACGCAGAAGCTTTCAAAAGCTACTGCGTGCTTGTCACTGTAAGTCGATGTTCATTGGCTAAATTTAAAACTAAATCAGTTAGTCAATATCCTGTTGCTTTCATTGAGGAAACCACTGCTGGGTTATTAGCTAACAATTTGACCCAATTTTGAAGTTAAAGTTATCACCCTAGTGGCAGTTTGTGGAACTGTGAAATTAACCCAATTGTGAGGTTGTTTAGGTAACCATTGCTTGGTTATTAGCTAACAATTTGTCCCAATTTAGAAGTTTTCACCCTAGTGGGAGTTTGTGGAATTGTTAAATTAACCCAATTGTGTGGTTGTTTAGGTAACCACTGCTGGGTTTTTAGCTAACAATTTGACCCAATTTTGAAGCTAAAGTATTTTCCCTATTGGCAGTTTATGGAACTGTTAAATTAACCCAGTTGTGTGGTTGTTTAGGTAACCACTGTTGGCTTATTAGCTAACAATTTGACCCAATTTTGAAGTTAAAGTTTTCACAGTAGTGGTATTTTGTGGAACTGTTAATTTAACCCAATTGTGTGGTTGTTTAGGTAACCACTGCTGGGTTATTAGCTAACAATTTGACACAATTTTGAAGTTAAAGTTTTCACCCTAGTGGCAGTTTGTGGAACTATTAAAATGACCCATTTGTAAGGTTGTTTAGACAACCAATCCTGGGTTATTAGCTAACAATGTCACCCAATTTTGAAGTTAAAATTTTCACCCAAGTGGCAGTTTGTGGAACTGTTAAATTAACCCAATTGTGTGGTTGTTTAGGTAACCACTGCTGGGTTATTAGCTAACAGTTTGACCCAATTTTGAAGTTAAAGCTTTCATCCTAGTGGCAATTTGTGAAACTGTTAAATTAACACAATTGTGTGGTTGTTTAGACAACCAATCCTGGGTTCTTAGCTAATAATTTGATCCAGTTTTGAAATTAAAGTTTACACCCTAGTGGAAGTTTATGGAACTGTTAAATTAACCGAGTTGTGTCGTCGTTCAGATAACCACTGCTGCGTTATTCGCTAACACTTTGACCCAATGTTGCAGTTAATGTTGTCTTCCTAGTGGGAGTTCGTTGAACTGTTAAATTAACCCAATTGTGTGGTTGTTTAGATAACTATTGCTGTGTTATTAGCTCACAATTTGACCCAATCTTGAAGTTAAAGTTTTCTCCTACTGGCAGTGCGTTGAACTGTTAAATATACCTAATTGTGTGGTCGTTTAGATAACCACTACTGGGTTATTAGCTCACAATTTGACCCAATGTTTGTGAAACTGTTAAATTATCCAATCATGTGATTTTTTAGATAACCACTACTTCGTTATTAGCTAACAATTTGACCCAATTTGTAAGTTAAAGTTTTCTCCCTAGTTGGCAGTTTGTAGGCCTACTAAATTAACCCAATTGTTTGGTCTCTTAGATAACCACTGCTGGATTTTCAGCTAACAATTTAGTGAAGTTAAAAGTTTTCTGTAGTTTGTGGAACATTTAAATTAACCCAGTTGTAAGGTTATTTAGATAACCACTGCTCGGCAATGAGCTAACAGCAGCTTGTGGAGCTACAAATCAATCCAGTTATAAGGCTGACACACACTGTGAAATAGTTCTGTAACTACATAAAGTTGACTTATTATCACACATTGACCCAGCTATAATATGAATTTAGAGCCTATTGTGGCTGAATTTGAAATAAGTAGTTTCACCCAACCATAACGTTATTAGCACAAAGTTGTTTTTTTTTACCAAAGCAATGGCAACTCTAAATAGGTCCCTCTTGTGACAGAGCCTGAAATGAATATTTTGAAGCAACCATAAAGTTATTGAGCTCTACATACTTAGTTTACTAGCTACGTTTTTGACTTCAGCGGAATACTAAAATAAACGGTACAGCCGACAGCAAAAATAAATGCTTGTACAAATATTTGATTGAGAGAAACTAATTGTTGTGTTCATCTAAGTTCATATATTAAGCATATCTACAAAGGCTTCTGTCTTTTGTTCTAGAGCATGTTTTGCCGACAAATTATTAAAGTCTATAGATTAAAAGTACTTTATAATGGAAAATGAAGAAAGGTAAAACAAAACGCTGGAGATCAGAAAATAGTAATGCAGCAAACTAACTTGCTTTTCATGGTTCGCAGTAGTGATTCGACTAGCAGACGAACAACAAATCTCCCCCTAAGGAAATGCTCAGTATTTATCGAAGTTGTGTGTGTGTGGAAGGGGGGGGGGGAAGGATTGCTGAACGTTTGTGATGGTAATCTTTCAAAATTGTTTAGTCCCCTTTTAATCACCTAAAAACTTTAAGTCTGCCCTGGGAAGGACTGTTTTTTTTTTGTTTTTTTTAGCATTTCCAAAGATCCCAATAAAAAAAAGAGGGACCGAGCTAAATCATTGCTTAAATTTGACAAGTGATTAGTTCCCAAAATCAATGACTGATAATTTTTTTGAAATACTTCCGAGTTTGCCAAATATGATCTAACAGTTTCGTAGAAAACTGGTTCTGCTTGGCGTTCATTTTATGGACTTTGCAAAGCAAAAATTCACTAAATGTCTACCCAACATCGCACAAAAAATTGTATAAGCTATCTTCGTATCTTATTTGCTAATATTTGCTAGAATCGTTTTATCTGATCTAAAAATGATCAATGCACAAGAATACTAATGTGGTCAGAGTGCATTCCAGTAAGCACAAGGAAGATTTCTACTGTTAAGGGATTAGGTAAAGGGTTCAGTCCAAGTCTGTGTGAAGCCATAATGACCTACATAGATTATAGCCGTTTCAGGAACTCTTTCGTTTCACTATATACAGCACAGGAGGTGATTGATACCCAGTTTTCTTCTGATCCTGCATTACGAAAAAAAAATCTCATTGCCATCCCCACCTCACATTTCGTTGGCGTAATCCCCGTTTGTAGCAACTAAAGTTGTAAATAAAAACGGGATACGCCCTCGTTTCAAAAACTGTGGGAAATATTCGGATTAATGTCACGTCATACGTCAGGCTGGAAAAAGCTACTTTTTCAAGGAAATCTTAGGATCTTTTACTTCGTCCATCCTGATGACGTAATACTTGAACGTCTCCATTTTCAGTTTTTTTTTTTCGGGGGGGGGGGGGCACTTCCACATTATTAAGCAACAAGATGCTCTAATTTCTTCCAGAGGCAGTCTTTTTTTTATGTACAGCCGATAGGTGAAAATAAAATGAAGCCATTTTCCGATTAACGTTTTCCAATCAACGTTTCAAATCAACAGATCCAACTTCATTTCTTTTTCCTTGATTTAGGGACCTAATGAACATTGTTACATTGAATTTCTGGTTCTTAGGGCAGCTTTATCCCTAAATTTGAGACCTTAGGGACAATTTTGATCGTGGAATTTGTCTTTAACCCCTTATCACCGAGCCACACATCTAAAAAGGCATTTTTTTTTAAATCCAGATTCCTCTTGGTTTACAGTCCACGGTTGGTTGAGCTTTGGTAGCTTGCACTAGGGAACCGCCCCAAAGCTTAATTTCAAGTTTGTACCAAGTTTCCTTTGTTCACACCCAATACGTACTGCAGCTTGGAGTCAAGGGGTTTTAAAGTTTAAATCACTTCAGAAAAAAGTCAAAATTTTGTCACGTGGTGTAAGTGCCCAGTTCGACTCTTACCAGATTCTTACCTAAAGTTCATAGTACTAGCTGCTTTCGGCTTAGCGTGCTCCGTTCTGGTAGAAAGCCATGTTTTCACACTGCGCATTTTGTTTTTGCAATGGCGTTTGTTTCTGTTGGGGCCCTGAGTTTAATAGTCCTGAGTTTTACGTCAATAATACGTGCCATACTGCCGGCCACTAGCCGTTTTTCACTGTAACCGTGCAAAGAAAAAACATGCGCCCCTTTTTTTTTAATGCTCCCGTGAAAATAATGAACATGCTAAGCCTATTTCGTTAATATTTTACTGCATTTGGATTGGTTGTCATAATGACTACCTAAATCCGTCCGAATCTAGGAAAAAAAGGCTATGGAAGATAAGCTTGGAAAAAACGGTGCACGGAAAAAAAAGCTGCGGAAAATAAAACCCTCGGGAAAAAAAAGATGATGGGAAAAAAAGCCGATTGAAAAAAAGCCCCGGAAAAAAAGCTGAAGGAAAAAAGCTGCCGCAGAAAAAAAAAGCCGATTAGGGAAAAAATTGAAAGACAAATATGGTGTAAAATCAGCAACAAACACTGCCTAAACTTAGTTGCGTATGCATTCATTATTCATTAGATGATTGCTGCTCGATCAAAGTTACCTTAATTACCTTCAGAATCATTTACAGGAAAAGTCACAAGTTTCCTCCTAAATTATTTTACTGGGGAAGTGGTAGGCAGAAAAAATCGTCTTCAGTAAGAGAAAATTCGTGAAATCACGAGGTTTCCACCAAAGTTGAAATAGAAGGGGTGGGGAATACGAAGGGGGATAATAAGCCTCGGGAATCATACATTTTCTACAAATTCCTTAACTGGGGAAGGAGAGTAGTAGCAAATATGTACTAGGTACGCCACTTCCGGTTCGGCGGCTATCTTGGATCGTAACGTCACTTCCGGTTTGTGACGTCATTTTTTTTTACGTCAAATTTCCGGTTTTTGACGTCATTTCCGGCCTAAGAAGGTGTACGTACTACAGCCATTTCCGGTCCATCATATTGGATCTGCCATATTGAATAAAAATGACGTCACAAACCGGAAATGACGTCAAAAACCGGAAATGACGTCACATTTTCATGGCTTTACTCTCTTTACCCTCATTTAAGTAAGCTAGAACTCCCCCCTCCCTCGTATACGTCATTCGTACATGATGAGAGGAACGTGTCCTTACACTCAGTACTATCAAGAGCAGGCGGGGGGAGGGATACCCATATATTACGGCCGTCAGGGATCGCAGACAGGAAACGGCCTAGGCTCAATTTTATCTAGCTTGGGCAGAATGGCTATGCCCTTTTTGAAGGGGATAGTCCGTTTTTTGGGACAAACGGCTCTCTCTACTGGCGTCGGTATAGGCTCTGACGCGTTGGGAGGCAAGTCGTGGAAGGATGCTTCGCGTGACAGATTTATGGAAGCTGGTCGCAATGTCATGAGCGAAGTTGGAAGAAGATTGTAACAACGTGGCAGTGGTCGTAAATGGAAAAGAAAAGCATCTAAAACTAAATCTAAATGTTGCAAAAAACGAAGAAAGAAAACGTCAAAGCCTAAAACCGTCCTCGATTAAGCCTGCCTATATAACTGCCTACCCTTCTCCCTTCAGTGTCATTTTACGTCAGGTGGGTCAACATGGCGTACCTTCACACAAATTCCTGCGAGTGTCTGCTGAACAATTTAGATTTGTTCAGTGTCAGCCCCGTTCAGTTATCGGTCTAGAAAACTAAGATGGTGGAGTATCGACCAGTGGTAACTATAAGTGCTAATTAAGTGATCGATTTCCTGGTTCCACCTTCCGATGATTACGTCGATATCTCGAACACGTTAATTTACATGCGAGTTAAAGTTGTCAAATCCTGCGATGGGTCGGCTTATTCCGACGCAGAAAGTAAACTGATGGGATCTGTCGATTTACTGTTACATGCCATATTTTCTCAGGTCGACATCAGCTTGAACGGTAAATTGGCTACTGGTACCAACGACCATTACGGGTACAAGGCGTTCATGAAGACCGTTTTAAGTTATGGTGATGAAGCGAAAAAACTCAGTTGGAATCCTTTCTCTTTGCGCCCTATTCAACTCGTCAAGATAGAGCTGCGCAAGGGGCTGAAATTGATCTCATTGGTCGAGTCAGCCACGATTTGGTGAACCAGTCGCGACTTATACTAAATAATACTGAACTTAAATTTCGGTTCGGGCCTCAACGTGCAGAATTCTGCATGTATTTAAACGCTGCTGGAGTGACTACAGGTCTCACACCCATCATAGTTCCCTTGGATGCTGTGCTCTACGTACGTAAGGTGACCCCATCCCCCTCCATCGTAGTAGCTCACGCCAGAATGCTCAGTACAGTTTCGTCGGCGAAATATCCTTACAGAAAAACTGATTTTAAGCGTCACACTTTGCTGCAAGGCAACGAAGTGCAACGATTGACAATATTGTTAACGGTGACGTTCCCAGCCGAGTAACTATAGGATTAGTCAAACACGCAGTTTTTAATGGCGTTTATGCTAATGACCCATTTTTCTTCGAGCATTTTGGTTTAACTTCATTGGCGTTGTCCGTCAACGGTGTAACACACAATGTAAAACCTCTGACTTGCGATTTCAGTAATAATAAATATGTGCAAGCTTACATGTCGCTGTACGAAGGACTGGGAATACAGTACAACAGTACTGGCGTGGTTATTTCTTACGCTGATTACAAGTCGAGCCTTATTCTGTTTCGATTTAACTGCAGATTCTAACTCGAACGACCCTACTCACGTGTGTTTAGTTAACAATGGTATTGTACGTGTAGACCTGAAATTCTCTGGAGACTTGGCTCAAAAAGTCACCATTGTGTTTTTGGGTGAAAAAGAAGCTTTGTTGGAAATTGACGAAAAGCGCAACGTATTCTATACAGAATGAATACGAGAGAAATAGACGATATCTTGCGTCCATTCTGTAGTGATTTTCTAGGTGTGTTCCCCTCCAACCATCTTCCAAATGGGAGGGTGTGGTCAGTAATTAATCTCGACAAGTGTGACAAACCTGGCAGTCATTGGGTGGTTTTGGGTAATTGTGAATTTTTTGATAGCTTCCGACTGTTGCCTCTTACGAGTACTTTGCTCAAACATTAAAAAAAGATGTGTAATGGAGATAAGTGGTGGTACAATACTGTAAAACTTCAAGACTTTAATACAAAAACTTGTGGTCATTTCTGTATTTATTACATCTTAAAATGTTGCGAAGGGGCTTCCCCTCTTCAGATAGTTGATTTTTAAGTGTTAAACCTGATGTAGAACGATTTGTTTACGATTATGTTAATAAGCTCGTAGTGTAATTGTTTATTTTTATGTTAAATAAATTAGTACATTTTTATTTATTGTGTGTTTTTCTTTTTATGTTCTCCAGGTGTACTGATGTTCACGTGTGGGCAGTGCGGACGGACGTACGGGACGAGGGCGCTCCTGGCACGTCACACGAGGGCTTTCCACGTCCGTAATCACGTTTGTGATGTGTGTCATCGGTCCTTTGCCAACGACATCAACCTGAGACGTCACTCCAGGCTGCACCTCGTCACATGCCCAGTCTATCGGCACACATTTTCGACACACGATGCTTTCCTGCATCACAGCATTGAGGCTCACTCCACCCGACCTCCATAGCCACCAGTGTTCAGGGAAGAGGCGACGGCGATTAGATCGTACTTTAAAAGGTATACTTACACGTTATCCAGTGATACGCGTGACGTTCGTGACTATTTGGAGAATGTGAGACGTCACATTTTGACTTTGTTCTCTTCTCTACTCGGACAGATGGGTCAGTTTAAATTTCTACTCTGCATCAGCATTGTTTTAGAAAAACTACGTTTCGATAGGGAAACTGAACGCATGCCCATCTGTTTGTGCAGTGGTGCGCATCAACTGTTGTCTTCTGAATTTATTGATGATGGATTGCTCAGTGCGATCGGTAAAATTCTTGATCAATTAGACTCTTTTCAGAAGCATGGGTCAGGGTGGGTGGTTTTTAGGATTGATGGTTGTGACATTCACGTTGGTAGGTACGTCCCTTTAAGCGGTGGGTGTGGAAATGTAAGACTTGACAAATTTTTGCAAGATAAGCATGCAGTAGTGAACGTTTTATGCGATGACAATAAGTGTTTCGTCTACAGTGTACGAAAACAAAGTGGCTGGGTTGTATCCTGTGAATGATCACATCAATCGAGTAATCCATTATCGTAAATACATGTCTTGGTTAGATTTGAGTGGGCTTTCCTTTCCTACACCTGTAAGTGACATTGCAAAATTTGAATCTCTGAATAACTTGTGTATTTTATTGTATGGGTACGAAAACAAAAATGTTTTTCCCATTTTTTTAAGCAAACGAACCAATTGTCGGGAAGTCAAACTATTGTTGGTTAACGGTAATCATTATTGTTGGATTAAACATTTCAATAGATTGGTGCATACAAACGATCAGAAATATGTATGTCACTATTGTTTCTCGTACTTCCGTTCCAATACCACTTTGGTTGACCATCTTAGTTTGTGCAGGACTTTTGCTCCTCAACAAATTACAGGTTTTGGACTTTGGTTTAACGCTTTTACACTTTGCTTTAACACGTTTGTACTTTGCTTTAACACTTTTGCATTTAGATTTAACACTTTTGTACTTTGATTTAACACGTTTGCATTTGTATTTAACACTTTTGCACTTGAATTTAACACTTATGTACTTTGCTTTAACACTTAAATATAAACTAAATTTAGCATTTATACACTATAACTACTTTTCACTGTAACAAATTAGCATGACTAGATAATAAGAAATCAAGGATAATAAAAAATGGGTTAATGGTTCAAAAATACAAGGATATTATTTAACAGTAAGTTGGACAGATGATGAAACTTCAGTTGCAGCTTTCGTTGAAGCGTTGCTGAGCATTTTCTTCTATTCAATTATAATTTACAGTTGAGGCAACGATTAGGAAAGTTACAGATTTTTTGACTTTAAAAAAAGTGACTACTAATTATTACTGAACTTTGAGAAAAATCCATAACGCATTTAAAGTTCAGTGTAATTCATTTCATTGAAACTTTTATGGTAAAATTATTTTCATTGCTTTAAGCCTTCCTAACGTAACTTTTAAAAATTAGGCGGAAAACCACATCAAATGTTTTCGTAGGAAACACATTCTTCGGATTCTCCATGTTATCCCACAAGTAGGTCAGTATGTATTGGGACGCGATCTATGGATGGTAGTAAAAACGGTCGACTGTGGTAGATCCATTGCCGGCAGTCTTTTGCCGTAATGGTTGCTGTGATGTTGGGGGAGGGGGCAAGAATCCCTAAAAAAAAAACTAATCCAGGGGAAGGCAAAAAATCCTTGGAAAAAATTGTCTGCGATATTTTTTCATAACTATTTTTTTGTGTATTATACATTACGCAGAGCAAGCAAAATCATTCGAACAATAAAAATAAAAAAAACCTACGTTTCTTCTCAGAGGGTGTAACGGGGGCCAATTTTTTTATGCCACTTCTTGTTAAAGTAGTAATTAAAATATATGCCTTACAGTATACAAGGTCTTCGTAGTAATTTTATGTTTTTGCATTATCTCGGTGATTGTGGATAGGGAGACGTTTTCAGTGTGAAACTGATACACTTTGTATGCCTGAATGTCTATCAAACGAACCTCATTATTAGCTTGAACATAATCAAGCAGCTGTCGTGTTAGTGCCTCTGTGAACTTTTGTTTTCGACCACCTTTCTGAATATTTTTCGGCTCGATTGGCGTTTTGAAAAGTTCTCACTATGGAGGAAACAGTGTGTTTGCTAATTTTATATATGTCAGCCACCTGAAAAAAGACAACCGCTGTAGCTATGTAGCTACTTATTGAATATTTTAAAAATTATTGAGTACCTCCTTACGGGTACGTCCCTCGTCCGCCATCAGCACCACTATTCGTTGTCATTGTTCATTGGGAGATTTTTTTGTAGCTGCCCCTTCGACGGCGAGGGTGGTGTGCAGCTTCGCTGTTTGGCACTTCCGCACGTTCGGTTTCGTTTGTGTTTTTTGCGTCCGCAACGTCTTCCTCATTTACATTAGCTGGTGTAATAAATCTTCGATTATTTCACGTGAATCGGTGTCTGGTTACTGCTGACACAAACTAGCGAGTATCTCCAAAGCATTTGCCGTATCTCTGCCTCG
>JAHWFP010040460.1:0-15404 GCA_023313725.1 Lithobius niger
ATAATAATAATAATAATAATAATTAATTATAATCATTTGTTGCTGGAGCAAGAGGACTGGCAAGAACCCAGGGGGTTGCTGACTGCCAGCTTAATTTGGGACGAAAGTAAATATATGAAGATAAAAAGGAAAAAGGGAAGGTGTGACAAAGAGTAAAGAATGGGATTATTAAAATGCAAAACCAAAAATTAAAAATATGCATACACGTTAAACATAAAACAAGTTAAACAAGAATTTTATAAAGAAATCCATAAACTGCTTATGCCAAAAAAATAACAAGCTGGATGTATCAAGCTCCAAGTTTGGGCAGAAGAGCAATGTTGATGCTCGCCACCCCCTGCGCCTGGCTCCCCCGTTAAATACTCCCTGCAGTTGAAGAACGGAGGACACAATTACTGCGCATAGAAGCCATCATAATCAATGCTCCAATTGCGCTCTTATTATTAAGAGCGACGTTGATTACAGTAGTACAATTCAACTAAATAGGTCTAAACATTCAGGCATGCAATACGAGCATGGTCGATTTTTTTGAATGGGGAGGAGGGGGAGCAACAACTACATCCCACCATCACACCGAAGAAAAACACCTCATTCTGAAAAATAGACCTCAATCGAAAATACTTAAATTTATAAAACAAAATGTAAATGAATAAAAAAAATTAATAATATTTTGGCAAAGCTTGGGGGTGGGGGGAATTTGTCATTAAATCCGTTGATCCCGTCTAGACACCAATGAAATAAGATAATGTACCTTGTACCAAATAAACAAGATAATGTACTTTGTTTCTATGATGATCCAAGCTGCACATTGGATGAAAAAATCTGACACACTTGCTATCAAAGAACGCTTGCCATTATGAAATCGCAACATTATTATTTCCATAGACGAAAGACTAAGCTCTCTATTGAGCTAAAGTCTACATTAGGCACATACTCGATATCCTTACGATATTGATTCCAAATGGCTCGAACACCGGCCTAAATACAGGGACAGTTGGTTTTAGAGTGCGGAAATGTGTTAAAACGACTTAAAATGGTCGATTTGTAGCGCCACAATCTGCACATCTATACGGTGTTTGCGTTCGCTCGCCAGGCCGGCAGGGTACCTTATATTTTTTTCGTAAACAGTTCCGATAGGCGGGTTGTTATTGTCAGTTTCGTACAAGAATTTCATACAGAAATAAATGAACTGCTTATGCAAAAAATCGCAACATTATTATTTTCATATACGAAAGACAAAGCTCTCGATTGGGTGGTTCTGATAAGCAGGTTGTTATTGTCAGTTTCGTGTGGTTTTGTTGTTATTGTCAGTTAGGTTAGGTTAGGTAAGTGTGGGGTTTTGCATTTCATACTGAGGTAGTTAACTGGTTGGGGTTTGGCATTTCATAATGGGACAGTTAATTGGTTAGGTTATGTTAATGATGATTTAATGAGTTTCCGCAATTTGGGATCAATTTGTAATTCCTTCCGTGAAAAATAAAGGTAGGTTTTTTCTCTTTTTTCGAATTTCGGGCCATGTGCGTAAAGAGAACATGGAAGAAAACGGGCTCTCGTTCGATTGTTTTTAATGGACTAAGAATTACCTGCTGACTAATGTTTTCCTCTTCCATTTTTGGGGCAAAGGCACCGTTTGGCTGTGGTGAAGGTCCAAAGTTAGCACTGCACCGTGCTAGAAAGCATAAAACTGGATGAAAGTCCGGCAAGTGAAATGCTAAACCCCAACCAGTTCATTACCTTAAGTGAAATGCCGAAACCAGTTCCTAACTAACCGTCAATAACAACAAAACCACACGAAACTGACAATAACAACCTACCTATCTAAACTGTTTAAGGAAAAAAATATCAGCCGAGAACATGGGAAGAAAACGGCCTCTCGTCCGTCAGCGCAAAGATTGCGGCTTTCAATAATTTCTGATGACCAAACGAAGCCTTTGCCCAAAAAATTGTATGCGAAAATGTTGTTCAGTTGATCATTTTACGTCGTTCTAGCCCAACGAGAGATCAATCGGTGAGGAGCCCTTATTCTTCCCATAAGCCGCGTAAAGTAAACTTGTTCCCTCTATTGTTTATTTTACTATCGAAAGTGATCGTGGAATGAATTTATAATCCTGTATTTATTCCGTTAGCTACACACCTAAATGAACTATCCCGTTGTCTCACACGTTTGTCGAATTGAATATACTACAACAAACTGTTACACTAAATAATCGATTATACAATAATTACCTGATTAGCAGGAGCCACATAACTACATGAATTGCCAATACGCATACAATCCTAGACAGCCTTCCCGGCAAACCGTAAAGTAGCCGCCATTTTTTTTCAGTGGTTCACCAATAGCCCAACAACAGATAGAATTCCGTTTTCCGTGCATGTTGTCAAAACCTGAAATAAGCTGGGCCAGTTCCAGTTCAACTTTTTTTTTCATGCAGAAACATAATTGGCAAAAACTTTTAGTCAAGGACCTACAATCTTTCATATACAAACGATTTGACCATAAACTGTTCAATAACAATGCCTACAATTAGCAGGCACGTATTCTAATCAAAATCATGAAAACTCAACTAATTTTTTATTCTGTCCGGCCATACGGTTAACGTGATAACCATGACCCGTTCAAATAAACGACTGGAGTGGGACGAAACGTGATCTAAGAATAGCTCACGACGCAAGCCCCTTTTTCTCACCGACTGTATTTCAATAACTGCTTTTTGTATTACATGCAAAGGCAGTTAAAAATAGCATGGCCAAATGAATTGGAATAGGTTGGGTTGGTAGGGTCACGACTGCCTTACCACCAAGGTTAAATCAATAAGGGTTACATATGTCCCCAAATGCATCACCAGACGTGTAGAACAGGCAGGGTGGTGGAGATGGCCAATTTTAATTTGCACATTTATAATTTGCGAAACAAGCAGGCTCCCAATGAAGGCAGTTTTTTTCATGTAGAACAAAAGGTCTAAGACGGGAAAAATTAATGTTGCTTACACTCAGCCTGTAAAACTACTCAATCATTAAACTAAAAACTAAAAACTTGAAACTTGGCCCAACAAAAGGCTGATGTCACACACACACACAAGCATAAGCACGTTCTGTTTACTGACAGAACGTGTTAGGATTTTCTTAGGCTATATTACTTTATAGGGATAATCGGATGAGGGGCACCCATGGAACTAGGGGCTAATAAGTCAACATTAGACTGTCGCGCATCACTTCTGCAATCGTGTTGTGAATGCATGGAATGTTTGTTTTGGCTAGGTTATTGCAAATTTTCAAGCTGAAATTGAAGGCTTGTGCACTTCCTAACTTTCTACGTCGTAGAAATTCTGCTCAATTGTAACTTGTGTATTTGCATCACTCTTATACAGCTTCCTTTTGTTTTAATTAATTTAAACTATTATAGAACATTTGCTATATGCTTTTTTTTTACTTTTTAGGTATTTTGTAAAACCATGCAATATTTTTTTGTATTTGTAATTTTTGAAGTTATGTTTTAGTTCTTTACTTCCTCATACCATTTAACTCGTTGGACTGGTGTAAACGGCCTTGTTTACCCTATCAGAAGCCATTTGATATTATAAGTCAATAAAGATTACTTATAATTTCTAAAAGGTAGTGTTATCAAAAGCATATATAGAATGCAGGGTGGGGGAGGCGACGATTTACTTTTTCACAGAATACTTTTGCTGTTTACCCAGTTGCCGTACACTTTTTTGGTATTGCTTGGGTATCACACACCCTCTTCAGACACTCACTACTCTTTATCTTGACACACGCTAGCGTGTTGCATCATGTAACAGTAGATCATCCAATTATGGTTATAGAAATCTGATTGTTAAAAGATCGTTTGTTCATGATAAAGAGGGCATCATGACTAGCAGATTTGAGTCTGTTAAATGTCAGCAACTAAAAGCATATTTTGTCAAGTTGATTATAAATCCTAATGCGACCGAAATCTTTCAAATTGTGGAAGCGTAAGAGAAAGGTACAGGAATAAAGAAGAACTAAAAGTAAGGGAAGAGTGTCCACCATTCATGCAGAAATAAATGCATCAATAACGTTGTTTTCATGATACTGTCTAGCTAATAGTTAGTTAGCTAGCAGCGTTTCCCCATGTTAAGTCCCACAGCGTTATGGCTCATGGCTGGCGAAAACTTGGGAAGGCGTTCAGACTACACAGGTGAACGTTTGCACAAGAATACATAGTGATCTGATCATTGTACTTTTGTTGGTTTGGCCCGGGGCTTGTATGGGTCATGGCAAATTTGTCTGCAGTTTTTAAATTCTCATCCAAGGAATTAAAATTTCGTTTCTTTTCCATGTTGCAACCAAAGATTTCAAGCACCAATGGTTTGGAAAATCAACCATGGTCCTTAGATTTATTGTAAAGTCTGGGCAAACTAAAAGCTGAACTGAAACAAAGACAAAATAATCAGTAATTAACATTCCCGTGGATTCCATTACAATAAAGGCATGCACGTTAGATGGTGGTTACGCAACAATACGAACATCTACCAGCCATCAGGGTTTATGACAATAAAAAATATAAAAAATGCTTTGCGGGTTGATGTTTTATTTATAGCAGGACAAAACGTGAAGGAAAAAAGCAAACGAAAAGCTCTCAATTTGGCTGATGAAACGGCAAATTATTTATAGATAAACGGTAAAGACACCTGTAAGACACATGTAACAGTCTTCCTTCAGAAAAGCAACTGAAAGGGATGTGCTGCTTGATCGAACGAAGCGATGGAGCGAAGCGAAGCGAAAATTGTGTATGTTAGCCAGTGTGCACAAAAATGGAATAGAAGAAACTTAAGCATGTGAAGCATTGAATAGAATAGGCCAAACCGTGTCAATTTGACTGCTGTAACGGTGAAAATTATCAAAAAAAAAACTGATAGACATAAAACTCCTCCGGAAAAAAGGTGGAGATGAAGACCAGACAGTGTGAACTTTATGTTCACAGTCCTGTGATAGTTGTGATATCCACCTAAAACCACAACTGGTATAAGAGAAACCGCCAAGTTTCGAAAAAGGGTCAGCCTTTGAAAGTAGTGATATCATATTTTGGACGTTAAATGCAATAGTAATGTTCTAGTTTTCATTTCACTTTCAAACTATTAATCGGTGCTAATAAGATTAACATTCGCGCTATTTCCCTGGTTAAATGATATTGCTACCATCAGAGGCCGACCCTTTTTGGAAACTTAACGGCTGGTCTTATACCAGTTTATGTTTTGGGTGAGTTTATTTGCTTTCAGAAATGGTGCAAAAAGGCAGCCGCTGTATATTGATATATATTGATATATATTGGTATATTTGCTTTGATATATTCTGCAGCTGATTCCAGTGCCCGACTCTTTAACAGTGATCTTGAATGAAGCTACATCCCTGTGAGGAATTCATTAACCACTTTGTTTATGTTAAAGCAGCTCCAGCTTTATTACATATAAATTTTATGCTAACGTACTTAAACTCCAGAACTTTAAAAGAAACAAAAAAAATGTGGAGTGGGATTGAATGAATTAGACAAAACAGGGGATCACTTTTACACGGCATGAACACCTTACAAACAACAATATCAACGAAAGGTAACATACGATCGCATGGTTGTTTCATTCACACTCAATGCAGTGCTTTTTCGATGCATGTTACCAGTGCTTTTTTAACGCAATTTACCAATTTTTTTAATGAATGTAGTCATTTTTAATGAATACTTCTGTAACACCACTATTCTACTGTTTGGGCACGAGACGTTATAACAAATTTTTTCAACTTTTTCTATACAATTTTCTTTTACCTTTCGTTTTCTGTAAAACGCAGCCCCACAGTCCCTCCCCCGGATAAACGCTTGAATGTGACTGACAGAAAACCAATACCTTTCACCAAAAAAAAAAAAAAAAAAACGAGAAAGTGAAATTTTAAACAAATTCAAAAAAAAGAAAACTTAAGTCAGAAGCCAGAATTCAGGCAGTGCAGTACGTATGTAGGTGCTTCTTCCTTGGGAGGGCTGGCTGACATTGAGGAAAGTAGATTGCTCATTCATTTAAATAGGAATAGCCCTTGTGGTCAAAATTGGTATTATCACGATTATGTAAAATAGGTACATATTATTTTACCTGCTTATTTTTTGCCAGAATTTAATTGTGAACTAGGGGATGTTGTGTCAAAATACGTATTGTCTCTAGATTGATTCTAGCCGTTTTTTTAGGCAATGAATTCTTGGTATTCTCCAGGTCACGAGAGTTCCCTGTATTCGTTGGATATTGTAATATCGAATGTGATTGTTAATCTGCTTTAACTTTTGATCTTTGCAACGAAATGCATTTATATATTATGTGTGCGGCCCTGCCTATGGTAACTTAGCTTGGCTGTTATGCCTTAAAATAGGATGGAGGATGAAAACCAGTTGTAAAGTTTGCATATAGCAAGCAATTTCTGACTGAGCCAGTTATTCCCCTTAAAATGGGTACAGTTCAAAACAGTTGGGGTGGACCTGTTCACCTGATTTTGCCAATAGCAAACCAGGTCAACAAAGGAATAATATTGATTGGATCTGAATTCTTTAAATAAGTGAATTCAAGCTTTCACTTTTTATTGATGGTGACATCAATTTCCAGAAAGGCAACTAAAGTCCACTACTACGTCAACCAAAAAAAATTTGGATAAATGGTAGAAACTGACCAATTTTAACATTGTAGTTTGTCGTATTCTAAAAGGAGGGCTACCTATTCGTCGACACAACATCTGTAATGGCTAATGTTGGCAAAATGCAGAGTTAGCACAGCATCAATTTTAAGTATGATGTCGGCCAGGAAGGTGGGGTTCAGACCGCCTACGGAAAACCCATTAGTTTGTAATTATAAAGTTTCTCATAACTGAAAAAAGATGCAAAAATAATTGCATCTTTTTTCAATATGATAAACGTTATATTTTGTGGCAAAGCATTAAAAAGTTCAGATAGCATTTACAAATTCCGTAGTAGGGTATCCCAACCAACATAAGGGGAAGGGTCAGCCTTTCCTAAAGTGTTTGTGTATTGAGCATATTAGATCAACTATTCTTAGTGTTTTCAGTACTTTGTTATGACCCAAAGTCTATCAGCCTTTATTTTATGTTTGACAAAGGAGTGCAGTGCACCTCAGTCCTTTCATATTTACTTGTAAACCATTCAGTTTGTAAAAACTAAAATCCTTTTTTCTATATCCGTTATTGATCATTTCTTGATAGCTTGTCACTGTTAACCCCTTTCAATTTTGTGTGTTGTGACCCAGGCCCATCATCTGCTCTAGACTTCTACGGATTTTCACGCTCGGAGGTTTCTCGGTTCATAATTTCTATTTGCCCTTTTCCATTTTCCATTCTATCTTTCCATAGAAATGTGTTTCATTCTGCTTTAAAATTGTCTGGTAAAATTAGACTGGCTCATCTGCCTGGGCATCAGCTTGCTTCAGATGGCGTGCCGTTAAACGAAATTATTAAAGAAAATTTGAAAGAAAATTCTTTTTTTTGGAAGCAATTCCAATATTTTTTTGGAAGCAATTCCAGTATTTTTTTGTAGTTGGTGTGGGGGTGAAGGATGGGCTTTAAGGAAAATTGTTTTGCTAGAATATTCGAATTGTTTGTTAGGTAGTTGGTTTATTTCACTAAAGTTTCGTAATGGTGACACAAGAAAAACGGATGAGCCAGTGAGAGGAAAGGCAAACAATACGTTCACTTATGAGAGTTCATTGACAAGTATTGTCACTTTAAATGCTGGCATGTTTATGAATCGTTTAAATGTCAAATGCTGGTAATAAAAGACAGAGCTAAAGTTTGATTCTCAACATGTTCTGCATCCTTCCAAATATTAAAATCTCCAGCTGACGTGTAATGACCAAAGTCGGTTTTGAAGTGTGCAAAGGTGTTGAAATGGTCAGATTGTTGTACCGTGATGAATGGCTTTGAAATGGGAGTTTCTCCAGCATTTGAGTACAGGAGAAGCCCATCTCATGTTTTTACAAATTATACTTTCCTGGATTATTATTTCCTCACCACGTTTAGGATAGGGTGTATATACATTTAAGCAACATAGGCCATTATGACAACAGTATTCAGGCGACAGAAAATTAGGTGATATACGGTAGCACTGGGGCACTGAACACTTTACACTAGGTGACAGACATATTTTTAATAAGTCGTTTTAGGAAAAAGGTTTCAGTAACATTTCAGTCAGATTAACAGAAACACACGGTGACAGGACAATTGTGCAAATTCGTGGGCAAATTACGAAATACGTATTTTTGGAATTGCTTTCTTTTGATTTGCAGTCTACTAAAAACGGAAACACTCCAAACATGATTCTGTTATGTTTATGATTCTGTTATGATTATGTTATGGCAGTTGCATTATCTGTGACTTCATCCATCAATGTCTCCCCGTATACACGGATTGCATGTTTTATTTTAGTTACGTGTGTAACAGTTTCACTGCAGCAGTAAGATTTTATGCAGACTTGACCATGCAGTAGCATGCTCAGTGCTTGTTTGTGTTCCTTTCTGCTTTTGACCTCAGTTTCAAACGAAGCCAATTTGTTGACTAATTCGTGCTACACTTACATGTAATGATGGATGCTTCATTAATGGTATAAAGTACCAAAGCTTGACGTACCATTAATACTGTGCGAATGAAAAACAGTTTCCATTTCTTGGTGTTCACACTACAGCAAAAAGCGTGACAAATTGTCACACCAGCATTGTTACCAGTTTTTTTTTCATTTACCCGATATATTTTCTTCCTATTAAGGTATTTGCACGACGCATTGTCTTAGTAAGGCATTCAGCCAATGCGTTTCCTTCATTAGTATGGTACAAAAGGTATATAGCATAATGAATGCATATTGTATATAACGTAAGTATAATGTATATATAATGTACATAATGTATTTGCATCATTACTAAGGCATGTACATCTTAGTAAGTCTTCTCTTCCATGAGCAGCATGTACACCATGTCATCTTTTCCATTT
Source organism: Lithobius niger (assembly GCA_023313725.1). NCBI lineage: Eukaryota > Metazoa > Arthropoda > Chilopoda > Lithobiomorpha > Lithobiidae > Lithobius > Lithobius niger. Next base: position 9,007 of record JAHWFP010040460.1, read on the forward strand.
TAAGGCATTTACACAATGTATTTTCTTATATTTAGCCAACATTCGGAAAATAACAGAGGGTTTTTAATTTGGCGACAACGGTGAGTATGATAGCAGTTTCAATTTCGATTATTTAGCTTTAAGTCAACTTTTGTAGCTTCAACCACTGCCAAGAATTAGTGGATGTTATGTTTGTATTTCTACAAAATTGGAACGTTTAGTTGGTGTGACCATGAACGGCTTAGAATTAAAGCACATTCTTTGCATTTTCAGCATTGCAAATTTGTTGTTTGTGAAAATGTCCTGTTTTAACATGATAAGTGGTGTGTTAACAAATAACAGTTATTCACATTCTGTCTTTGTTGGGCGCATAATGTTCTGAATGAAGGAAATAAACTGACAAGCTGCGTAAGGTTTGTTTTCAGTTATGCAAATTCCAAACTTGTCGGCGGTAATGTTATTTCCGTATAACTATGTACTACTACCTGCCCCTTAGTACTTCCACTGAGGTACTAAGTACATCTTGCTGGCTATATCATACTCGCACTAAAGATGAATTTAAACGTAGATGTTATACAGTATGATTCAAAAGTCTAATTTCCGGGAAATTTATACAAATTATCCTATATATGTCTAAACACAGTGACACCTAGTGGGATCTATTTAACGGAGTGGCCGTTTGACCAGATAATGGTTGACCTTGACGTATCTTTCAAGATCAGCATGATTCAAATTTCTGAACTATGCGTCCCAGAATTGCAGGATCAATTAGAAACGTAAAGAATTGTAAACCAAGGCCAATGCACACAGGTAGAATACACTTCGGGGCAGAATATTATGATTTAAGGGCAATCAAAGTTACCAGTATAAACTGTGCTGCACTACACTGGGGCAAACTATCACATGGACGACCGGTAAGTCTGAATGCCAGTAAACCCTATCTAACAAACACAAAGTTGTTAAGGATTCCCTCCAAGATATTTTGCCATTTTCAGTCGTGGTATCAGATGCCACGCTCTGTCCAAATTTAATCCTATCTAGTAATAGTTCCAAGGTTAAAAGTTAAATACACAAGTTGCTTACTGCACAATCACAGTTGGTGTGATAGTTCTTAGTAAAGTGGTCGATGTTTAATTTTTTGCTTTAGTAGGCTTACCTAAGTATTTTACATGTTATTTTCTTTTTCAGAATGGTCACTAGACTAATTACAAAAGTAAAGAAACAATGCTTAGTAGTATCAAAAGTGACCTCCTGAGGATGGAAGTGGTAAAGCCACCATCTTGGATGACGTCACATCTGATTAACATGCATTATGGGAAGAAAAATAGCTGTGGCCATAGGGGACACACCAAAAACATGACGGCACTGATAAGGGATACAGCCTGGACAGCCGGTTTCGCTTTCGATTTCGGCTCTCAACATTGAGATTCGGTTTAGTTTCGTTTCTTATTTAAAAGGTTTTAACGTACGTTTCATTGTTCTTTGTTGTTGTTGGGGGGTTTGACTTCAACCTCCCATGTTAAAGCCGAAATTTCGATGCTTAATTTCTGTGCTGTCTTGGAGTATTTTCCCCTCAAATTTAGTCTACAAGCTATGTTGGACTTGGTGAACGTGTGTACCAACTTTTAAAAATTTCCCATTTGTCACATCGGAGATCTGGACTTGAACTGGAATCATGATTTTCATTTTTGGCTTCTTGTTGTACTTGTTGGCACGACACGTTTCTACTACGCTCTTCACAGATCAAACTATTTGTCCTACGAAGCTGATTCTTGGCTCATTTTACAGGTATTGCTCCGTAGATGTGCCCCTTCTGTAAGGCCCTTTCTAGTTGGTCAAGTGGTTCAGGGGTTAGGAAGTTCTAAACGACCAGATTGATTGTTTTACATTGTTTTAAACATTGTTATTATTCAACAATACCAATCACCAAACGCCAGTTGCAAGACGTAGACTGAAGAAAATCTATCTTTTTCATTAACACAGGCGATAGAGATAGTAAGGGTCGACCTAGGAACTCTGTGTTAAACTTTAAACTTTGAGAGCTTATAACTCCGTCAAAACTAAACATCTTTAGACCAAATTTGGAATCTAGCATTGACTAGGCAAGGCCTGTCTGTAGTCCAAAAAATGCGAAATTCGAGCGAGTCAAACCCGAGATACAGAGAGTGGCCAAATAGACAAGTTTTTGATCTTGGTCTTGGTCTGGGGATGTACCTTTCGTCTGTCCTCTCTACAGGTCAACCATTTGTCTTATGAATCCGGTTGTTAGCTCATTTCACAGATATTGCTCTGTAGATGTGCTTTTTCCATAAGGCATTTCCTAATTGGTCAAGTGGTTCAGGAATTATGGAGCTCTATGCGACCAGATTGATTATTTAACTTAGTTTTAAACATAAAAGACCGCGGTAGCGGTCCTTATTGTAAGCCTCAGATGAACTTCCATGGTAAACTTTGAACTCCTATAGTTTGGCCCAGAATTGACATAGACCAACAAAATTCGGTATTTGGGGTCGTGTCATAACTATTTCACCGCATTACACATTTTAATGACAACAATCGAACCGTTCGGCGTCCAATGTACGGCCATTTCTTGTTGTTGTTGGGACTTTTTGCCGTCACCTGGAGAGCGAACCACTAAACCGATTTTCAAGTTCTATCCGTCTGGCTTCAACCCCGCACGTCCCCGGTGCAAAGTACACCGGTCTTTAGCCCTGGGATGCAAGCAGACAAGTTGCGGGAACACGTGTCCGTCATCCCGCGTGCTGTTGCCTCTGGGGTCACCATCTTCTGCGGCCGTCAATCTAGCCGTCTGGCTTTCAACCATGCACTTCCCCGGTGCAAGGAACACCAGCACCCAAGTTGCGGGAAGATGTCCCGCAGGCTATTGCAGCAAACTTCTTCAACACCTACACAGACCTTCAAGTTCGCCAACGGCAAACCATTCGTCCTAGACCCTTCAAACTCGGTGGGCGCCTAGCTGGCCATACCCCCAGGACGTCCAAAAAAATTCAGACCCACAGCCCTAGTAGAAGGAGCGCTATTAAATAAACCGGCTTTGAGTGTAGGCCTATATAGGCCTATATAGGCCTAAATACTTCGACCGTCAATAGCGGACGAAGGAAACGAGCTACGACCCTGGGGATAGGCTAGATCGCTTTAGGAGGACGAAATACCCCTGGCTACCAAGTTTCATACCTAAAACACGAGTGGTTATGGAGAAACAGCATACCTGTGGTTAGGTGAGGTTAGGTTAGGTTAGTGGGACTTAGCCATTTTTTGAAGTTCAAATGGTGACGGTTAACATCCGTTCCATGCTGCCAGAGACTAAGTCCCAACAGGCAACTTCGTACTGGGGGATTTGTCAGCATCAGACTGACTGTTCTCCCAACAACGCCAGTCCCTGGAATACCAGGGCTGGCTTTTTTTCTGAAGTCCAAATGGTGACGGTTAACATCCGTCCTGACGGGGTTTTCTTTGAATAGCTCGGCTCACAGAGGTCTCGCGAACTTGTGGTTGGACTTAAAATGTGCGTACGGACGAGAGCTACCCTCACACCGAGTTTCATGATGTTTAGACGGCCAGTTTTTGAGCCCCGACACTTTGACCGATTTTCTGTACCTTCCGTAATGCTACGGAAAGTGCCTCTGGGGTCACCAGCAAGACAGGATTGGTGCCAGGGCGCCCATCCTCTGGGGCCGTCCATCTAGCATCGTCCCCATGGGGCATGCCGATTTTGGCCGTGATCCGAGCACTTTTCATTTTTCCTGCGTTAGCAACGCTGGTTTCGAGTGTACGCGGGAGAAGCCAACAGCCAACATCCGGGGGGCCGCTCGCGGCTTTTTGAGGTGGTCGCAGGGTTATTTTCGAATAGCTCGGCTCACAGAGGTCTCAGCGACTTGTGGTTGGGCTTAAAATGTGCGTACGGACGAGGGCTACCCTCACACCGAGTTTCATCAAGTTTACACGACCAGTTTTTGAGCCCCGACACTTTAACCGATTTGTTGTACCTTCCGTAATGCTACGAAAAGAGCCTTTGGGGTGACCAGCAAGACAGGGTTGGGGTCACGGAGACCATCTGCTGGGGCCGTCCATCTCGCATCGTCCCCCGGGCGCATGCCGCTTTTGGCGGCGATCCGACCACTTTTCATTTTTCCTGCGTTAGCAACGCTGGTTTCGAGTGTACGCGGGAGAAGCCACCCGAGGGGCAGCAAGCGTTTTTTTACGTGGTCGCAGGGTTTTTTTTTCGAATAGCTCGAAAACTATTCGTCCGATTTTGATGGGGTTAGGCTTGTTAGATCGGCCATGAAAAGACCTATCTACCTTCCAAATTTCAGACCTCTAGCACTTCTGGTTCGCGATTTGACCTGCGTTAGCAACGCTAGGTGCACTTCCACATAGTATATAGGGACAGTAGTCTCACTGTAGCTCAGGCTGTACTAGCTGTAGTGGCTGTACTAGCTGGCCGATCAAAGTGCGACTCTGTCCTGTGTCTCCCCGAGAGTGTAGGGATGCCTTCGGCAGGCCTTGGACGATCTTCCCTGGTGGTTCATTTGCCTCGGTTAGCAACGCTAGGTGCACCTGGAAACGTCGCGCGGCCGAGCCTGGTTTTGCAACCGATCAGAGCACGATTTCTTCAGGGCTTTGGCTACTCCACGCCGCAAAACCGCACTCTGGCACGGGTAAGAGAATCTCGTTTTCGTTAGTAAGAATCCCCTTCTTCTGCGTTAGCAACGCTGATGTAGGGGTCCAAATCTTACATATGGAGGGCAACTCGAGGCGACCGAAAAGCCACCGTACGCCAAATACATCTCGGACCTTGGGTTATTGAAGTAGACATGTGGTATGAAAGGGCTTTTGGCAGAATGAGTGCATGTTTGGCCGGAGGAATGCCTGATCTTCGGCAGATGATGGGAAAAGAAGGCGCCAGGTCGCAGTTTAGCCAAAGGAGTGCTAGATCTTTGGCAGGTGATGGGAAAAGAAGGCGCCTGGTCACATTTTACCCGAAGGAGTGCCAGATCTTCGGCAGGTGATGGGAAAAGAAGGCGCCTGGTCGCATTTTAGCCGAAGGCATGTACCTAGAGTGCAGTCACGTGGAAAAGGCTCCACGCTCGGCCAAGGCATGAGGCGTCCGTGGCTTTGAGGCTGAATGCTCGCATTTTAGCCGAAGGAGTGCCACACCTTGGGCAGATGATGGGAAAAGAAGGTGCTAGGTCGCATTTTAGCCGAAGGAGTGCTAGATCTTCGGCAGCTGATGGGAAAAGAAGGCGCCTGGTCACATTTTAGCCGAAGGCATGGACCTAGAGTACCGCCACATGGGAAAGGCTCCACGCTCGGCTGAGAGATGAGGCGGCTGTGGCTTTCGAGGTTGAATGCTTGCTTTTTAGCCGAAGGAGTCCCAGAACTTCGGCAGGTGATGGGAAAAGAAGGTGCCAAGTCGCATTTTAGCTAAAGTCCATGCCGCAAATGGTCAGGAGACGAGAGCTGATCACGGCCCGAAGGTAGGCTGGCAACCAAAGGCGAGAATGCTTGCACGCAATGCCGCTCCTTGGTGCCGAAGTTAGTGAAGTTGTATCTGCAACAAAACGCCCTTTGGTGTCGGGGCTGAGAGCTAGCAACAGGTGTGTCGATGGCATCAAATGGCTTGCGGGTAGTTTCCAAAGAATCGAGGTAATTTGTCTGAGGACACACTGGAGAAATGAACTGTTCCTGTGGTTGTCAAAGATTTTTCGGTTAGCAACGCTAGGTGCACTCCCAAACCTCGCAGGGCCGAGCCTGGTTTTGCAACCGATCAGAGCAGGATTTGTTCAGGGCTTTGGCTACTCCATGCCGCGAAACCGCACTTTGGCACGGGGTAGAGAATCTCGTTTTCGTTAGTAAGAATCCCCTTCTTTTGCGTTAGCAACGCTGATGTAGGGGTCCAAATCTTACATATGGAGGGCAACTCGAGGCGACCGAAAAGCCACGGTTCGCCAAATACATCTCGGACCTTGGGTTATTGAAGTAGACATGTGGTATGAAAGGGCTTTTGGCAGAATGAGTGCATGTTTGGCCGGAGGAATGCCTGATCTTCGGCAGATGATGGGAAAAGAAGGCGCCAAGCTGCATTTTACCCAAAGGCCATGCCGCAAATGGTCTGGAGACGAGAACCGATCATAGCCCGAAGGTAGGCTGGCAACCAAAGGCGTGAATGCTTGCACGCAATGCCGCTTCTCGGTGCCGAAGGTATGAATGCTTATCCGCAACAAATCCCCCTTTGGTGTCGGCTAAGTCCAAGAAGTGATGATGAATTGAGCTGATTGAACAGCAGGGTCAGAAGGCGAGCCTGATGAGTGAGAGTGCCCGATGATTCAAAGTATGAGGGCATGAATTTCTATCGGCCCAGCCCTACCGTAATCTTGCTCCGTCGGTCTTCGGGCCAT
>JAHWFP010040460.1:15414-48753 GCA_023313725.1 Lithobius niger
CCACGACGAATACCGGGTCCAGTGTCAGTGAGGTTTGGGGCTTTTAGTCTTTTCCTGAAAAGTCAAAGTCACAGTTAGGCAAAGGGAAAACATAATTCTGAACAAAGGTTACAAGGTTTATTCGGTGTTGGCTGTACAAAGCTATACAAGTTCAATGAAAATTCAGCCTAAAAATCGAGATCCAGGCGATCTTGATGCAGCTGCCAACAAGTTCGTCCACCGTGCCTTCTTCTCGAGCTTTCGTCCGTGCACACGTTCGTGCGACTAGTTGCGCACCACCAGATGGTCTCGTGCCGTTCCTGTCTGTACTTCCTGCACACCTGGCATCTGCGACTCCTCGCACTCTTTTCGTGGCGATGACTGGTACCCAAAATGGCTGGAAGTCTTATGAGGCGTGTCTTGCGTACTCGGTTGATGAGTTGGTTGGCCAGCAATCTTCGGTAAGTCAACTGGGAGCGTTTGCCAGCCCTATCGAGGCCGCAGACCATGACCATGTTGAGCCTGGCATTGACGAGAATCTGGTTGAGCTTTTGGAAGAAAAGGTAGCGGTGCCATCTAATCGACCTCCTGCCGACGTAGAACGAGGAGATGAGGTGATTGGCCATGTCCACGCCATTCATGGTCTCCGTGTAATTCATGGCTGCCGGTGGACAAGTGACTAGGTGTTTCTGGCCCCCGATGAGTCTTCCGACGGTACATTTTCCGGCCAAGGGATCCACGTGGGTGCTGAGTAGAGGGACGGCCTTGGTGTCACACCAGATGCTCAGCAGTAGCCGGCCGCTCTGATGCAGGATACTGTCGCCACGTTCGTGCTCTTTCTTGAATTTGCGCAACTCCTCCGTGAACTCGTATGGCATTCCGGCAGCATTGGCGCGTAGGCTCCCGCATCCGAAGGTTCCTAGCTTGGTGTAGAGGACCTGAAACAGCAGTGCCGAAGTGAAGCGATTGTCACAGACGATGGTGTAACCCTGGTTGAGGTAGTGGCGCACGGTGTAGATCGTTGTGTGAGCCATCTTGTTGTTCTCGAGTTCCTTAGCGGGGTCTTGGGCGGGGTCAATAGCCATGTGGCGCTTTTTTCCAATGTGTGCCTCGCCGTTGAGTATGTAACCGTCGAACGGGTCGCAGAGAGTGAAGTGTTCAAAGCCGACCTTGATGGGCTTCTTGGGCTGGTATACCTTGATCTTGGATCTTCCAGTGTATGCAGTCATTGACTCGTCTATGCAGAGAACTGATCCGGGGTTCCTGCACTTGCGGAATGCCTGGTTGATAGCCTCCATCATCGGTCGAACCTTCATTATTGCGTCCATGTCCTCCTTGGCCTTCTGCTCTTCCATGGCTTGCCTGGTCGTGGGCGATGCAGTCTGGGGATCGGTACCAGTGAAAGACGGTTCTTCGGACAGCCGAAAGTTGTTCCAAATTTGATTGAACCTTGTTCTGGTCATGGTCGATCTGATGGAGTGGTTTCCCAGGTCTGGGGAGGTGGACCAATACTGCGCCATCTCCGGCAAGTCGTTGTAACCCATGATTATCAGTATTCCGATGAAAGCCAGCAACTCGTCTTTCGTCAATGGTACCCAAGCGGGAGTGGGATGTGGTTTCTTCCGTTTCGGCGATGTTTGGCAGGCTTGCGTGGTTGTCGTTACTGCTGGGTCTTGGCTGGAGTTGGAGTTGGAAGTGGCCTCTGCTTGTTCCCCTGGCTGAGGGAGTTGCGACGATACGACCGTTGAAGGTGTCTCCTTGGCAGCTGGCTCTTGGCTAGAGTTAGCCCCTGCTTCTTCCCTTTGGATTTGCGCTGGCTGGATCGGCGACGTTGACGACGAGGACTCTGACTGGCTCCTGAGTGTCTTGTCCACCTCTGCACACATCTGCTCTAGCACCAACCGTCCTGTGCTCAGATCTTCTGGGGGTTCTGTTCTCGAGTCTTCTGGGGATTGTACTGGTGGAGCGCTTGGCTGAGACTGTTGTTGGCTGAAACGGTGATTGACATATTGGGTTATCCTGGCGTGGCGCATCTCCTGGAGGTAGCAACTTCGAGGAGGCAATAATCGTGTCCTTTTTTGCTCGGGTAGCTCGGGGAACATATTACTTCTGTAGATCTTGTCGTACAGTACGACTCGCCAGCGTCGTTTCATGGCTTCTAGTTTACTTGGTTCCAGTGACGGTGGCGGTGATTGTGGGGGTGGTGGCTCGACTACGTTGGCTGTCGTTGTGGTGGCTCTTTCTTCCTCCTCATCTGACGAAACGATGCAGATTATCTCCTCGGATTCCTTACTTATGAATCTACCTGAAAGACCCCGAGGGAAGGGAACGATTCCTCTTTTGGTTCGTCTCATAAATGGCCGCACCTGCGATGTTGCGACTTTGGCTTTTGGCTTGGTATTTTGGCTGGACGACGATACCGCCTCTGCTGGTGTGGGACGTAGTAGGACCGACCAACCGGGCTCATATGTGGGCAACGTCGCTTCTGATGATTGCCTTGGCATGGGAGTAGAGGTTTCTGTTAAGGTTCGAAGTCGTGGTGGGCTTTCTGGCCTTAGCCGTCGTGATGGACTGTCTGGCCTTGCTGCTTCCTCCTCACTGCTAGACGTCGTAAAGCAGGCGTCGGCATCGTCCTCTGACTCGGTTTCTTTTAGTTCGTCATCTAACTCATCCTCATCTGATTCTTGGCTGCTGCCTTCATAGTAGTCCTCATTTTCCTCGCAGTAATATGGGTAGTCTGATTCGTCCTCCTCCTCCTCGGCGACATCTGTTTCTGGCATTGGCGGCTGTGCTTGGCTTGACCCGGCTTCTTCCATGTGGACGTCTGGTTGTGGTATTCCCAGATGTGGTTCAGTCGGAATTCCAGTGAGTGGCAAAAACTGGCAGTAAGTGATGTGGGGTGGTGATGGACGTGGCTCCCCTTGAGTCGAAGTCCCTGCATTGCCTTTTGGTCCTGGTGTGTTGGCTGACGTGACGTTCCGTGTGCTGCGTCTGGCATTGCTGGCCCTGTCGTCCATGAATTGGTTGGTCCTCCTTATGATGAAATCTGCAGTCTCCCCGAATAATTCCATGAAAAAATCCAACTCCTTGCTCTTCTTGTTGCATCTGCCAATGTAGCCCATTTGAGGTCCGGAGAAACCTTTCTTGTCCTGGTACTCGCTCAGCTCTTCCGTCCAAACCCGATGAAGTTGCCTCCGATTCTTGCCGGCCCTAGACTTCTCTACTACGGCGTAGCTGGGAAAGTCGTCCATCGGCGCCTCTGCAGCCATCATCCTGTTTGCCCGCTTCTGGTCGAAGAAATGATTCACATGCGGCGGGTAGGCCATTATATACGGCCACGCGTGACCACTGCACATCGCTTCTGCTCAAATGTATGCAAGATCGAGAAGTAGTTGCCACATGACGCAACGTTGTGCAATATTGTGCAACACCCGCGGAACCCGCATCTGGGTGCGGGATAGCAGGATGTGATTGCACCACGCGGAAACAGCAACCGGTCGTGAAGGGCAATGGGCCTCAGATTGCCAGACACTGCAAGGGATCATCAATTGTGTGGCTTTCGATAAAGCCGCGTGCCGTTGTTGCGAACATGGTGTTTGGCATCGGAAATTAGGGGGCACGGCGGACAAGCCCACGCCTTCCTGCCCGACATGCGGGTTCGAGACCAAAAAAACAAAAAAGGCCGGAAACAACATGAGAAAGGAGTGGCAGGGTGGTTGTGGGATGTAGAATGGAATTTCCGAGGGAAAAGCTGATCAATGGACATGTTACATGGATCCCAGTTTGCTAGATGTTCCCGAGACAGTGTTGCCGAACGGCTATAATTTAAAACGTAGGTATGGACAAGGCCTAGGGCCTTTCGCAGGCTATTTTAATGCAACTACAATATTCTTGACACGGAAAGCCAAATGGGCTAGAACTTTTGCTTTCACCTAGAGATCGAACCAATGAACCGATTTTCAATTTGTATAGCTTAAAATGTAGGTATTAACACCGACCAGGGTCTTTAGAACACGATTTTGATATGACTACAGTATTCTCGTCGGCAGAGCAAATATTATTGTAGAGCACTGGGCAAAATGTTGTTGTTATGACTCTTTACTCTGACCTGGAGTTCGAACCACTGAACCGATTTTCAAGTTCTAGAGCTTAAAACGTAGGTATGGACAAGTACTAGGCCCTTTCGCAGGCTATTTTAATGTAACTACAATATTCTTGACACGGAGATTGAACCAATGAACCGATTTTCAATTCGTATAGCTTACAATGTAGGTATTAAAACAAACCAGGGTCTTTTGAACACGATTTTGATGTGACTGCAATGTTATTATTGTAGAGCACTGGACAGAAATCATTAGGTGAAGTAACAAATTTTTGCAAATTGAGCTAAAAACATCAGTAAAAATCGAACCAGCCATGGACCCCAATGAAATACCCCCCCCCCCCAGTGATGCCTTTCAGGGGTTTGGGCAACAAATTCTTACAGATCAAGCTAAAAACATGAAATTTGATGCACAAGTCCTTCTTAGCACCATAAAACGAATCAGCCGTGGAAAAGGATCTCTGGTAACAGTTATTTTAAGGTGATTACAGTAGTCTTTTCTGTGTTATTCTTGCAGAAACAAGACAACTTTATCGCCTAGCTTTAAAAGAACCTTTATTTTTTTACGCCTAGTCAAAGCTTGCCCTAACTGTTTTAAATCGTCACCATACAATTTACGCCACAACTGTTTATGGTTCTTTAAAGTGATGTCGTTGGGTGTCATGCCAGTAACGGAATGCTGGGTGTTGTTGTACGAATCTACAATTTTCTGAATGACCGGTACATATTTGTAAGTGCTTTTAGACGTAAAGTAACGATGGAATCTAGATTTAAGCTCCCTTTGAAAACGTTCAATTTTACTATTTGTAATATCATCATTTGCGGTAGTGAAAAAATTAATGCCTTCTTCCTTAAATAATCCTGGACCTCTTTACATTTAAATTCTTGTCCTTTGTCACTGCTAGCTTTGATTATTTTATGGTCCAAACGTTTAAATATCTTCTTAAAGGCTTGAACCATCTCTTGTCTGGTTTCAGTACGTAACACTTCCACCCAAACTTTCCGACTAAGTCCGTCCAAACAAGGTAAAATGAACCTATAAGGTTTGTTATAAGCCTTTAAAGATACCGTATCGGACAAGTCTCATTCTATGAAACTCCCCAACCCCCATAAAATTATTTTATTCTGTTTAAATGTTTATCTCGTGGGATTATGTATGGCAAAATTATCTTGACGTAAAAGCCAGTCTTTTTAATAGCAGCTAAAGTATGAGTTCGACCGTCTTTTCTACTCGAGAATGTAATTTTCTTACCGAGGCTAAACTGGTGGCTTCGCCTAAACTATCATAATACAGTTTAGTTAAATAAGCATCCATCCTCTTTCCCCTCCTTATTATTTGAAAAAGTATCAGTCAGGATCGGTTTGTTTTCTCCATCTTATGACCCAGTCGCGAGGTTGGTAACTCTTTTCTTCTCCACTATATCCTCCTTCCTTTTTTTTTTTGGCTTTTACTTCTTCTACTTTCGGAGGTGTGCCAGCTAGAGAAAGAGTGGGTGGATTGGGGAAAGCTGGAGGAAGAAGCGAATATTTCGGTTTAGTGGGAGTGGGACTAGCTGGCGTTGCTGTTGTTGTTGTTGGGGCTGTCGACAATCTGACTTGATCGATAAACTGATCTCTCTGCTGCTCGTGCTGCCCTATATATTTAGCCTTAAATTCCAATGGTAGATGGTCAGTATTTAAAACAGTATCTATTCGAGCTTGAATTTCCTTTAATTTAGTATATAGTCCTGTTTCGGGAAAGTAGAGGAATCCGTGGGGTTGACTGTCGCTTGCTGCTGCAGTTGTTAAGACTGTTGTTGGGGCATATTTTTGTAAATCTCTTCGGGAACTAAATACATTCTATTCAGTAAAGAACTCATTATTTATTATTGCGGAATATACCCCCAGATATGACAGGGCTGTAGGAATAAGCCAAAGTAGTATTAAACCACTTTTTTGGACCAACACTATCTTTCTGGATTTGAGCGAAGCTCGACAGTCCCCTAAAAGCCGCATTTGTTTCTTACATTTCTTCAATTTACAGCGAGTGGATGGCGAAACTTTAAGTCTGTTATTCAATAAATTTAAGGCGATTTCGGAAATACAGGTTACTTGCAACTTGTCAGCGTGTCGTGACAAATTCTTGCGTTATTGACTGCCGAGTTTACACAATGCTTCTAGGAGCAGTCTGTGTTTTCGAACGTTCTTCATTGGGAACTTCATGTCGAATAAATTAATATGGTTTCTCTGGAAAATATATGGGTTCGTAGCCGAGTCGCGTCGTTGGGTTTAGAGTGCATGTCGACTAATAGATATCCGTATTTCTGCCTGGTGATAGCATCGTCGTAAGGTGGCCATTAACTGTGTAGTTTTGGATGGGTAAGCCTGGGACGCAAAAGTCATTATTTGCCATTTATCTCTCAATTTTCTCAGCAGCACTACGTATTGACCTTTTAAAGCGATGTCGCACTGATGTTTACCGTGATAGAAAAATTCTGCGTCAAAGAGAAAATTGAAAATTTATTGTGATGGCCATTTCTAGTGAACAGTTCAGCAATATCGCAGCTAGATGTAGCCACGGCTGACATTAAGTCGTCAATTATTAGGGCCTTATGAAAAACAGGATCGTAGCTAGCGACCTCTGTAGGCAAACTTCGATGGAATTTACTTCAATCTTCGTATTTTCCCATCCAGTTCTGGTAACTGGAATAATGCAATGTATTTCTTCTATTTTCTCGTCTGTCATAGCGTTCAAATGATCGATAAATTTCAATACCTAAGAAGTTTTTTCACCCCAGTGGGGTGAAATCGGCTTTTAACTGAGCACCCATACCGACTCGTTGCTGATGTTAACGAGAGGAATATAACACTGATGGTGGTGGTAATAAGGCAACCACACGATACAGTTTAAAAATAAAATCACCAGCAAGATTATCCTTTTACAAATCTCATATTTGGGGTTGGCAATGAATGACGAGGTCCTAGAAACTGATCGCTGGTCCATTACTGTCAAATGTTGCTACACGAATGACCAGTCCTCTTTTAGCATCCCCCATTTATATATTTTTCAACTCGTTCAAGTCTTTCAGTAATTTTGGCATTTCAACTACACTTTCGTACTTCATGCGGCGTTGGTTATGCATCCAGTCTATAGGCGCTTTCCATTTGGTTTCTTTGAGCAGGGTTTTGTAAATTCTAAGAGCTTTGCCTGCAGTAAAGAATTTGACGACTTTTAACACTTCGTTTTCGTGAACCGGGTTAAACCATTCCACCATGCAACTGTCCGAATGATGTCGTAACATTCCCAATGAAGTCGTACTAAAATTACAAAAACAATACTAAGAGGGGGCATGTTTTAGAAATCCACGTCGGGTTCCTTTTTAAACAACCATTTTGTAAAAGTTTAAATGAAAGCTGGGTCTTTCAATAATGGGCATTGGGGAACAGTATGTCTGTAAAAGTTATTTGTGTGAGGATTGATTTGGAACAAGCTTCCTGGCTCCAGAGTTACCGTATGAGAAGGCTGGTCGCCGTCGTGGTGGTTGTGCCGCATTGTGTGTACACGTTTACCTGTAGCAACTGGTGCTGTTACAGCTATTCCTTCTCTGTCATTACAGGCGTAACAGGGTTTGTTCGTCATTCCCGTGGCGTACCGCTCGATATGTAAGCAGTTATAATGCTTTTGACTTATTCTGGTAACGTAAACTCTTACGTTTTCTAAAAGGGGCATCAATGGTTTGACACAAACGCTGTTTTCCCCAATTTTTTCAGCATCCGTGTAGCAACTATACTGTCTAGGAATAATATGACGACCATTAGCGATTCTAATGCAGTCGTGAGGCAGACCTAAATATTCGATTTCAGCTTCTAGACCATGAGTCAAACGTTGCAGTTGAGTCTCAGTGGCAATGTTTTTAATGTACACTAACTACATCATGGTGCAACAACGATGTTCTTATTTCCGTCCAGCTAAATGATGGAAGTTTAGCCGGGAATACATCGGAAGTGGAAGTTATTTCATACATGTCCACTTAACTTTCTTTCTCTCTTTTTTCTCTAGTCTCCAACGAAAGAGAGAAGGGAGAAAACTAATGGGCTGGTCATCGGATACAAGGTAGTGATCGCGCGATGCTAATGGAAGGATTGATCATTAAAATAGGGTATATATATAAACACACTACGAAGGAGAAAAAAGGTTTTCCGCGACAACCTCATACTCTGGCTAGCCCACCGAACCAACAACACCCCCCAAAAAGCAAACGCAACAGAGAAGACCAGCTTTTTTTAGTAAGAGTTGCGTTGTCGGGGCTTGTGGCGGTCATGGCAGGCGTGTTTCTAGGCATTATTTGGTGCTACATCCCGAACAGTTGGCCTACCTCTCCATCCGACATTATAGAAATGGAAGAAGTGTTCAGCTCAACACAATTACCCACAACACAATTAAGCGCCTTGACAACACAACTGACCACCTTCAGGCCATAAGGGACAACCCAGCCAACATCTCTTCCGCGCTTCCCCCATTGACTTAGGTAAAATGCTTTTAAAAAGGGGTTATGAAGTTATTTTTATAAGTGCCGTGATTTTTATTCTTGTACTTATTTATTCCTAGATTCAGAGAGAGGTTCAGGGGACGCCCTCACTTTTGACTACGTCCCTAGCGAGTGGCGTTGAAGAAAAATTGGTAATGTCTGAAGAAAAATAAAATTGTAACGATGTTGAACAAAAAAAAACCCACGAGCAAAAATTAACAGCCCGAAGGGTAAGTTACGTATGTGCTTCTATTCATCCCAACGTTTGCTCGCTACTGCCCTATAAATTTTGTTTTAGCTCATAGTAAGCAAATAGCTGTTTTTCCTGATTATTTTACGAGGTTCAACGATTGTAATCGTTTTGTGGGCGTTCGGATTTTTGACCATTGCCACTATTGAAAGTGTTCAAAGTCCAAGACTCGACTATTTCTATAATTTAAAGTAACGGACCTTAAGAACTTGTTTTACACCTCCGTCGCTTTTCACTACGAAACAATGTTTTTTGGTGCTGTTGGACACAAACTGCGTGAGTGACCCTCGAATGTTAGAAAGCAAATCTTGTCTTTAAACAGGGCTTGTCTTTAAGCATTCTTGAATGGTGACTGTTTAGTACGGTGACGAGCCAGACAAAACATTTTGTTCCTGAACAAAATATTACAAGTTGAACAGGGCAGTCATCTTTTCAGAACACAGGCATATTTTGTCTTTCATACGAGTGTGTTTTGAGGTTTAGAATAGGATTACAGAAATGAACGAGTCGAAAATATGAATCTAGGTTTTAAAAGTGCCCACGAAATGAAGGAACCGAAAAAATCCGATGTAGTAACATTTAGATGCGTTTAAAACTCAAGGGGCTTTGAAAGTAACCTAACAATTGGTTTCGTTTTTCTTGAATAATACGCTTTGGTAATCTGGTTTGGAAATCTTGAAATTCTTTGAGATTAACTATTTACCCCTACATTTAACGATGCTGAATCTATCATTTTTAAACATTACGTCACTTCGAGTCTCACAATCGTGCGAATAGCGCTGCTCTGAACACAATGGTTTTGTTGGGTCCCCACGTTGGTTACAATACGTTGTTGGAAAGAAAAAAAACGGAATTTTAGAATAGGGTACTTCGAAAGAAACTGGGCTCCATTACACATTCATGATGGCACTGACTCGCCGAGTTGGCCTTACATCCACGGCAAAGGAGACGATTGTCCTCAACACCATCGTCACATTTTACATGTGTCATTTCCTGAACGCATTTGGAACACGCGGCCAGAGCATCTTCCACTTCAATCACTTTGGCCTCCTCCTCCTTAACCTGGGTTGAACGGGGAGGAAGGGAGGGAGGAGTACCAGCGAATTTAACAATTTAACGGTCTTCTTGCTAACGGTTTTCTTCGGGGTGCGCGTTTTACGTTTTTTTCCGGTTCCTTCCTCCCCTTGTCACTCTTCCTTTTTCTTTCAGCCACAGTTGACAAAGTTGTAGACTGGGTTGTTGTAGCCTGCGCTGTAGTAGTCATTAGGTCTGTTGTTCGTTGAGTCTAACTGGCCACTGCCTGAGAGATATAGGGTAGCAAATACATCATATGAATGATATCATATTCAATTAAGGTTGTTGATTTAGCACCATCTATCAAAATGACCACGTTTTCGGCTACTAAGTGAATTGACACAATCCCCATTTTGACATCAACTAGAGAATTCGCTTGACGGTTGACACACAAGACCGAGCCATTGTTCGGGTTCCTCTTCATTTTTCCCTATACTGATTTTGATAGTATTGACATCTGGAAATATCCTTAGATAATTAAGACCATAAAGAGGAAATAGGTCGTAAAAGGAATTGTAGTTATTCATGACTGTGTAGGAAAAAAAAAAAACTAACGTTACTACTCCAACCAAGTCTCTACCGATGGTGTTGGGGAGGGCATGAGCTCCTTCATTTTTCTGTCCAACAAACTGGAAATGTCAGCCACAAAACCGATCAAGCCTGAAAACTACCTGTAATTTAACACAATGTATTTACAACCGTATTTTTCTAGTATGAATTTGGCCTGGTACGTGGATCTGCTTTGAGAGGTATTCACCTTTAATGCCAGGCCATAATTTCGGCCTGCCATTATCTGCTGCTGCAGCTCACAGTCGCTTACGATTTTGTTACACATCCCAATCTTTGGCGAATTCATACCATTCTGACAGCGTGAATGAGATACCTCGACGGCCGGGCTACAACCCACACCCGGGCATGATATATTCTTTTAACTGGATGTATAATTTTCCCTGAAATTCCGTTATTTGAAGGTAAATTTCTCCTCAGAGAAAATAAGTGTCTGGACACTCTAAAAGCTTGGGTGTTGCCATTTTTACTTTTCCTACAGATGTAAAAAAACAAAAACGGGAACCCTCCTTTTAATGCTGCCTATCCTACCACACAATACTAATAAATATAAAAGAGGCCTACCTTCTCTTCTGTCGAATGCTACTTGGATTCCTTTTGCGCACCCTTCGCTTTGCTTTTTTCCTCCCTATAACATAAACCAAATACCAACATGTTATCATCACGAAATGGATTGAACGGAACTTGTAATAATGTAAATGTCTTTTTAACAACAATGCTTGCCTTTTCTGGCGTTGGACTGGTGCTTGAAGGAGACCCGATGAATTGTGGCTTTTCACCACACTCTTTTCGCTTCTATATGGGGCCTTATTTTACATTGTTTCTGTTGAGCAACTTGTTTCTCTGCCTCCTGAAGAATCCTGCGCATTTGCTGCCGTACCCCGTATAATATCTCATATTCGATCATTGGTCCACTCGATGTACTATGCCTGGTTGGGTGTGGGTTGATATGTGATGTGTTTCGACCTATAACAACGTAGCTCTGTCGTGTTTAGAATCCATCCCCATTCATTTTTAGTCCACTTCTGTACCTCATTCATGTTTGCTGTGCTAAAAGGGTTACGCGAAAATATTGTGTTATGGGGAAAGACAGACTTCAGGTGTCTGTGTTTACATTCCTTTCCGTCTAGGCTTTCTTGTTCCCCTTCCTTGGCCACCCTCCTTGACAACTGACACTGGTCTCACTCTATGGACACGTTTGAAACACCCACCCTTGTTATTCCACGACCCCCAGTTGCATTTTTGTTGTTGTTGTGGGACATTTGAGTTTTACATTTTTCATAATCTGGTAGACTCTTTAACCAGCTATAATTGAAAGACTTGACACATTTTCCTGACTCCTTAATGGCGCACTCGTTTTTGTTTTTCTAGACCTCCCACGACTTCTATACACCCCACCCTGCCGGTGACTGGATCATAACGACGACTTTGTTTTGACTTGTCAGAAATACTGATGAGCGCGTGGGTGTTCGGCAAATGTGCGAAATTGCTTAGTGGAGGGAGTCTTATTTTCACGCTTCAAATAGCAATCTCACCCTCGTCAACCTATTTGTTTTTACTTTGTCACGAGACACTCTTCAGTCGTGTGCGTGGGTGTTGGCCATCTGTTTTGGCTATTCGATCCTTTTATTTTATAAGTCTCCCTTGTCAGAAAACCTGTCAACCAATTTGTTTTGACACAATATGGATACATTTTCGCCTGGGTTTTCGATTAGGGGGTGTCCCAAGGGATAAGCGACCCCCCCTCATTCTCTCTGTGGGAGGATCTTAACATTGATTGGTCGTTAGCCTTATTGTCTCGGACTTTCCTATTTTTAGGGCTTTCGTTCATTCGTTCTTACGCTACTGATTAATACCCAAGACTCGTTCGATCTATGCGTGTGGGGCTTCACAAAGCTCTTATAGCCCTTAATTATGCCACTGCCTGTTGAGGAAAGTACGTGTTCGGGTTTGGGTTTGCCGGCCGTTTTTCACTCTTCTAAAAGGAACAGGCGGTTTTACTTTTAGAAGAGCGCGGGCCTACTCATCAACCCCCACCCCTCATTCCATCCCGGCCCTGTCGTACGTGGCCTAATCTTGCAGCCTTTGCCCTACGACATCCATCCTTAGCTCTTTTAACAGGGACTCCTAGTCTGTTTTTCGACACTTTTTGGCTTATTTTCCCTTATTTTTGGTTGTTTTCGTTATTTTAAGTCATAGAGTCACATATACAACAAATTTCTGTATATCCCCCTACATTTTGTGACTATCTATCTTTGGAAAACATGCCTGCAATTCAACTAGTGATTTTCGTAGGCCTAAATTATGTGTAACGAATGTAATAAAGCAATTTTTAACACACTCTATTTAACTGTTCTTGCAGTAGTATTAACTTGCGTTGCTTTTTCACCAACTAGACTGTGTACCTCCCCACAATGACGACATTTGGCTGTTTTTAAACGAATACGGTATTGAACTTGACATTTACTTGTATATCAACGCGACGCTGGCAGGCCTACGGACCCCAAAAATGCAGATACCGGCATTTTCAATACCCCAGTCGATTAAATTTTGATAGTCTGCCACTCTCTATAGCAGTCCTCTTGCCCACTAATAACCCGTCCCTCTTTCCTGCTCTTAGCCGGACGAAACGACCGCTGCCAGCACGCAAATACAGCCCATTTCGAGAGGAGGGAAAGCGGGGAGAGTCACCTCCTCCCACTACCTACCAGCCGCTTGGGTAAAACGAACAACTACCCGGTACTCGCAATGGACATCTACTGGGAATCGGTCAAGGGGTTTAAAGATGGGTAAACATGGCCGATTCTCGTAGAAGCACGCGCCTCTCCCCCTGAAACTCAAAATTGCTACTCAATGGCCCACTAACCCTATACTAACCATAGCGATATAATACACTCCTTGGTACCATATACTACTAATAGAAAGAAAAACATGAAATATTTATAATAGCAAACCAAAGTCCGTGATCTCAAAATGTAGTCTAAAGTAGGAAAGAGGTAATTATAATAGTTGGAGCTCTCCAGACCATAAGAGCAACAGCTTAGTCATATAAATTAGTGAATAAGTTACTACTTAAGAGGTAAAAGCATTCAAGAGTGAAGGGATTTACTGTAGGTAGGAGAGAGGCATGCAATCGTTCCCTCTAGTGGTTAATTAGGTACCATTAAAAGTAATAGTGGTAATCGAGTTTTACGTGAGTACATAAGAGGAAGGGTTATCGAATTATTTAATTATAGAAAACCCAAACGTGTGTACCTATACTTTCCGGGTACTAAAAAGGGAAGGAGAATAATATATCAAGGGATGCCGGCGTCTGTTGTGAGCCCCAGAGCACAAAGGAAGAACTCCACACGTTCTTTAGTCACCGGTCTAGTGAGGATGTCAGCGACGAGCTCAAATATGTGTTTGTCTATGAGGCTTCACAAAAACCATACTTTGCGGGCATAGTGTCGAGACCTAGTACTGGCGGAGAGACTATGAACCAGGTTGATATCGGCCTTACTATCAGAAGAGAGGCTCGGGGGGATTTAAACATGGAGGGAATTTTATCTCTTTATGGATTCCTTGTACCCAGGTCATGTCTCTGCTGCATTCAGCCATTGTAAGGATCTCGGATTCAAATGAACTGAGCGCCGTAGTACGTTGCTTCATAGTTTTCCAGAGAACTATGGCACTGCCAAGACGGATCACCTGGCCAGAGAAACCCCTGCAGTCTTTAGTCACAGACCAGGTGTCGTCTGAATACTCTTGGAGGATATTTTGATTGTGGTAGGGGTAGAAAAGTTTGTAGTAGAGGGTCCCTTTAAGGAAGCGGACAGTTTGTTTCGCATGCTTACGGTGAAGTTCTGTAAGTGACACGTTGTATCATGAAGGTAGTTGACGGCGTGATTAATGTCAGACCGAGTCCCCGACACCAGGTATAACAAGGAGCCTATAAGAGATTGGTACTCAGATTGGTCGAACGGTGTCGAACCTTTACATTCGTCTTTGTTGGTGGAGACAAGGGAGGGAGTAGAAACGGGTACACCATCCTCCATATGGAATTCTTGGAGGATTTTAATGATTTAGGACACTTGAGAAACATATATGCCTCTTTGTTTGGCTTCGATAAGTAGGCCTAAATAAAGAGTGTTCATAGTTTCCACATCAGGTGGCGTACTAAATCTTCCATGGCGAGGTCAATAAGGTTGTCGAGGGTGCTGAACAGCATGTCGTCCACGTGTATAACCATTACAATCACGTGTTGCCCGACGCGGCGTAAAAGAGGCACGGGTCCCATTGGCTCTACCTGAAGTCGCACACTCTCATCACTCTTCGCATCTTCAAAAACCAGCGTCTTCCGGACTGGCGGAAGTCGTACAATGATTTAATAGGTTGGCAGAATTTCGGGGTGCCCCTCAATGTATCCAGGGCCCAAATAAATTAATTTATTGATCCAGCCATGTAAGTAGGCAGTCTGGACGTCTGCTGTGTGGGACTGATAGCCCCGCAAAGTGGTGATAGCAAACGTGAGAGGCAGAGTATTTGTTCTTATGACTGGTGACGAAGTTTCGGTGAAGTCAATTTGAGGTCTAGCTGTATTGCCACAAGCTACGAGTCTCACCTTAAACTTTTGAAGGGTGCCATTTTTATCATATTTCTTGGCAAATATCTACTTAGAATTCATCGCACGAACATGAGGCAGCTGGTCGATCATTTCCCACATGCCCATATCTTCAAGGGATTTAAGTTCTGACTAAATGGTTTCATTCCATTTAGAGGCATCTGGGTCGTGTTGGCACTGACGGTACGACGTAGGCAAAGGTTTGTGTAGGAAAACAGTGTGACAGTAGTGCCAGTCCAACAGATATGGAGTAGGGAAGTGACTAAGGGTGAGGGGAGTATCCCAGTGCTCAGTGTGGAGGGATTCTTTCGTTAGCCCATTGAGGCGACTGTCAAAAACGTAATTAGGAGGTGGGGAAGGAGACCCACAATGGTCAAAAAGTGCACGTTTATGAGTCGAAAATTAGGGCGAACGATGTTTGGCCTGAAGAGGGAGGGGCTTATCTTTATAATGAAAGTCAGTTAAGGGGCGAGTTTGAATGACAGCAAAAGTCCTTGCGAGGGGATTTAATCCCCAATCGCAAGGGGGAAGGAGGCATTCAAACGAAGAGATGGGGTTTGCAGTAGGTCCCCCTCCATGTTTTGTAAGGGATCCGGCTGTAAACGAGGTAAACTGAATAAGGGGAACATCGTTGAGAACAGAAGGAACACTATCCTGCCCTACCCCATCTACCCTGAGGGGAGGAGGGAGGTTGTCAAGGGATCAAGGGTTATCCAACGGGTTATCCTAGGGGGAAGTAGTTGAATCGGTGAGGGGGAACTTGAAAGGGAGAGGAAAATGATTTTTAAACGTTAGAAGTAGGCCTATATGACGGGAAAATGGGAGAGGGGTGTTTTCTAGGAGATTCGTGTGGAAGGCGTTGAAGTTTGGGGGAAAGGGAAGACGGGGACCAGGTCTGGTTAGGATTGGAAGGGGCGAGTTTTGTTAAAAGGGGGCCAGACGTCAGTAGAAGGTACTGGGGGATTGCGGTTGAGCACAAGGTAAGGGAGGAATCGATGGAGCAGTTTTAGGCAGCGGGGAAAGGGCAAAGCTGTCGTCGAGAGAAGTGGATAACCAAATACAATATTGTGTTTACCCTGTGTATAAGCTTCATCAATTTTCCTAAAGACACCATGACCATACACATCATACATTTCATCAATGCATAACTCAATTTCGAATAAGTGGTTATCACGTTTACCAAACATCAATAGGGGATTTGTACGGCCGAGGCCCCTTAAGTACACACCCTGTGGCCTTAGGTTAGAATGGGCTGCCTCATTAATTAGTCTAGTGCCCGACAGTAAATTACGAGTAGCACTAGGCACTTCAACAACATTGTGAGGAATTACACATTCAGATAGGCGCCGGCCCCAACGGTTATAACCATTTACTTTCAGATCACCGATCAGTACACCAATGGCGTACGCACCTTCAGAGGCGAGGCCTATCTGTATTTGTGGACATTGTGAACGGTCAACAGGCTTATACCAACTTTGGATCAAATATAAAGTGGCACCCGTGTCAAAAAGAAAGGATGTTAAACGTCCACTTACCGGTGCAGACGATACACATAGAGTTACCCAATTCTGGTCTTGTTTGCCAGCATCAGTACTAAACAATAGGGAACAGGCTTGGTGGGCTTGACACAGAAAGGCAATGTGTTGTGCATTGTTTGCAGAAGTGTCACGGTCCATAGGGCTATTGTTGGTCCGACTTTGTCGTTGATTAACTTGAGAGTTCATGTGGCGCCAATTTGGGGCACTCTGTTGACGGTCATTTCCAGTGGCGGCGGTTTGGTCGTTATACGGGGGTCTGGTAGAAGTGATTGTCTCGTTGCTATGGTCACTGCTGGTGTGCCCATAACCGAAGCGTGTGAGGCACCTTCTTCCACGTGGCAGGCTAGCTGGGTCTATGTTGTCACATTGACGGAAGTTGTGAGTATCAGAATGACAATAGACACAGAATTTTTGAGTCCATTCCTGCTGTCTTGGTGTTGTTGTAGGTGGCTGAGCTAGTATCGGTAATCCATGGGGCTGTTGACCACAAGTAACGGTATGCATAGATGGGTAAGTTGGTTGGTTCCAGTAGGGAGAGTTGACATAAACTTTTGGCTTCGTAGTTGGGAAGTAGGAAAGTTTTCGCTACGTTGCGGTTGAGTATGACAAACGTTATTGTTCGCAGTTGCTAATAACAAGCATTCATGTTGGTTATAAGTGAGACTGCCTAGAAGTTCACGCTGTACAAGGAGGAAACAAGGCCACTCCTTAACAAGGCTTCATGAGCCATACCTAAGATAGGTCTCTACTAATGCCCCTGACAGGCTTCCAGTTCAGGCAGTTGATAGCCGCTCTGTTGTATTTCCTCGTATAAGCACCTTGCTCTTCTTCTGTACGACGTGACGTCTTCTTCAATTCCCATTTAGATGTTGGTCAATTCTGCTAACCGGTGTAATTGGTGGTTTCTACCCGTACGGGTATAATGAGTTGTAAGTAGGTTCCTAACGTATCTAGCATGAGGAATTCCTTGACAATGAACATATAAGTCGGAGTTCATTGTTTTCATCATCATGACTGCACAGTCGTTATTTAGAGTGGTTCACGCATCGATTTCTGCAGGGGTGGCTAGCAGAGGATCCGAGGGTTTTGGGGAAAGGACAAGAGGTTCCCACGTTTTCTCTCTCGCATGGCACAAGAATTGTGCACGCCAGGTTCGGTAGTTAACTCCAATTATGGTCTCTATTCCCTTATAATAATTTCGTGATTTTTGTGTCCATGTAGAATGTAGCTCTTGCGGGTATTTTCTGAATTACCATTGCTCGGCCATTGTGTCCACGGTTGGTTGGGGTAAAAAAGTTCTGTTGTCGTCCTCGGGTCTATTGTCACGTTGTCGTGATGGCTTGATACGCTTATTGTGGTCAAAGACGTAGTGATGGGTAAGTTTGAGGGAACGTTTCTTTTCTGGTGATCTGACGTTGTTGTTGAGTTTGTTGGCTACGCCGATTTCTTGCTGTCGTTACTCAAGATGGACTGCAAGCATTGTGTACCATTCCTGCTACCATTGTGGTGGGGAGTAGGAGCAGAGCATGAGAACACGACCCACGAACCTTCTGATGGTGCCTGCGGCGGCCTTCACGCACGGCATCCTTCCTACCTACCCCACGTACTAAAGGTGAGTTAGAGGCCGCTTTACATGGATCGGGCAAACAGGCAAGCAAGTAGCAATCGTCGCCAGCTAAGGATTGGAAAGGCGTAACGACAGGAAAAAGGGAAAAACTAGGAATTACGTCGGAATTGCTGCCATACCTTTACACTAGAATCAACTAAATCAGACGGCTAACCCTTGGATCACGCCAGATTGGGCAACATTATTTCTCGGAAAAGGAAGTGAAACGCCCTTTTAATTACTGGACAATCTATGGATCATAGTCAGATAAATCGTCTGAAGAAGGAAAAAGCAGCACACAATTCCGTTACGGCCGAACAAAAGTCGTTGGGATAGAATCCCCGATAGGCCTACGAAATGGCGGTTGTAGATAAGCCATTTTTTGTTTTTCGAGCAATACGACTTTGAACGTCTGGTTCATCCAAGGTCTTGAAGAAAAAAATCTTTTTCCGAGGAAGAAATGTTTCCCAATCAGGTGGATAGGTGGGGCTAATAATAACGTGATTGTTACGCTACTTTGAGGCAGGCAGCAACAATACATAATAAGGTGTTGATTCACATAAAAAATTATCAGTTGGACAGTGTTAAAGCTAAGCAGTAAACAACAGTGCAGGGACGACAACAGTGGACTAGGGGACAAGTGTGTTGAAAGGACAATAGGCAAGAGCAGTAACAATTGGGAACTCCATACAGTTAATTATTGCAAGCGATCATTAACAGCTAAGTAGTAGCGTGTTTCTGATGACTCAAGAGTTTCAGAGTAATAAAAATGCAACCACTACGGTTTTAACTAAACTGAAATCACAGTTGCCTAAAGACGTGTATACGTCAAAAGAGGAGGGCAAATATGTTTAACCATCAATTACTGGCAGTGAACCACACTGCACGTTATTTTCGTCTCCTCAGGAAATGGCGAACGGAGCGCAGACCATTCGTAGGACGAAGCTGGCTCCCAGCACAGGTGGGAAGCTCGGTCCGATCACCGGATCAAGGCAGGGCTCTGGCCATCTGTCATCAAATATCGACAACAATACAAAACGTTGACCGGAACGAGGGAGCCGACGGCGAAATAGATAAGTATGCGGGAATAACAAAGACCCAATGGCGAAATAAAAAACGGATGGCTAAGAAAAGGCGCCAAAAGTGAGTAGCAGCTGAGGCTCACCGGCGTATACAGCAAGAAATGGAAGCGCTGCATGCGTGGGTCTGACGATTGAAAAAATTCTGCAGATCGCAGTAACGACCACATGAAGGAATAAGATATGCACGTAATTTACATGGGAATTTTGTCAATAATTATAGGTTTCGCCTGGCTCAGGCAACGAAAGGAACACAAGGGGACAAGAACCAAAAGCGGCATAAGTTGGGGAAAGACAATATTTGGCAGCTGTGCTCCTTTCCAATAAGTACCAGCTAGATGTATCACCCTCTGTAAGATGTGATGTACATACAACCCCAAATCGGGAAGTATTACACAAATGTCACCGTTATTCATGAGATGAGCCGCTAAAGCAAGCAGTAGAGGCCATTGTGACAAGAAAGGTTGTGAGCCTAACATTCGGGGAAAACAAGATGACAGCGTGCAGCCTAGTGAATATTTCGTCAATCAATTGAGGATTAAACCGAAAGAGTTCTGGGAAGAAGCCATGCAGTCGGCAAAAATAAAGCCATTACAGCACCCCATGGTAAAGGAAATTGACTATGAGCCAACACGACCTCCCACACCCACCTCACCCTATGACCTAGTGTCCTCTACTGACATACTATGCTATGCCATGCTTGAAGTTGTTCAATCGAGGGGAGCCATGCGCGCTAATATTTACCCGAGATGGGCGAGTGCCACGAAGATCGATGACAGTGATGCGGAAGCCAGTGGTGAAGTTTCACCAGCACCATCCCCACCATCACACAAAAAACAGTGATCCAATCTTCAATTTGCCGGGACTGTTCGAAACGAAACTGATGATAGAGGCAAAGGCAGCCCTGGCCCAAGAAATTCAGGTGAAAGAGACTGAATTGACAAGAATACAAGAACTAAAAGACAAAAGTGCAGTGTAATAAGTGAAATGTGATTTGTGTGCCAAGAGTGGGAGGACCTAGGACACACAAATGTGACAAGGGCAAAGGACTGAGGCAGGTTGTATCAAATTTTATAATATTCATTATTCATTATTTTATATAATGAGCTTTCAGAAAATTTTTTTTCCGGGATGGTAAGACCTGTAGAAACACAAGACTATCTGATAAGGGAAGCAACTATGAAATGGTTCGTGGTATGGGGTAAGAGGGGTGTAATGCATATGCACTTGTTAGTAATTATGGCAAGAGTAAGTTCAAATACTGAAAGGGTTATGTCATGTGTGGTGGTAAAGTGTTTTTTCCTCTATTGTTGCAAGAGGACTCTGGTTTGCGGCAGTACGCCAGCTATTGAAATGCATGCAGATGATGATTGTTTTTAAGTGTATTGTTTAACATAATTTTTTTTTGGTTCAGTGGGTAAACGTTCTTAAAGTGGTGAAGGCCTATTAATGTAGCTGAGGAATTATGCAATAAGCTCATGCGTGATGTAGGGCTGATTTTTTTGAAAATCGTTGATTTTTTCCCTTCTTCTTGTCATGCAATGGATTGTAACATGCTTGAGTGGCTAAGGTTGAAATGTCATGATAGTCTAGGAGAAGAATTCAGAAAAGGCCATAGTTTCCGAGCTAAAGGTATTTTTTTAGTAGAAGTGGTAACTAATTTTTTTCTGAACAAGAAGAACGTGAAGAAACTAGATATAAACGTTACAAATTTTCTTTGCAATTTTAAGACTGGTAATGAGCCGCCATCTTGGAAAAAAATGGCGCCAGTGAGAGTTTTCTAATATTTTTAATATCTTGACTTCTACCATCCGTTTTTCTTTTCACCAAATAAAAGCAATTGAAACGTACTATCCTTCATTACATATACCACATTCGATATTTTTAACAGATTTAACTTAAAGTAAAAAAAAAACATGCATTTGCTCATCGTTAAATTTCGCTGTAAACAAAAATAAACTTCTAACGCTTACTCCAATCGTTTTAATGCATATGTAAGTTCTTGTAGTACAGAGAATTACCTTTAATTTGGTATATAGAACATCTATTTCGGTCCCATAGAAGTGGAGCAATGAATACGCTACGTATGGGTAACATGCGCAATTTCTTCAAATTAACATATTGTAGTATAGTTGGCAAAGGACAAAAAAATGGTCTGATCTTTCGTTTTTGGGAACCTACCAAATTTTCTCCAATTATAGCTTACATAGGTGTTATCTTACTTCCTTTTAAAAACGAAGTGGCAATGTCATAGCAGTCAAACTCTGTCACGATTTTTGATTAGAATGTACTTCTTCACGTGTCCTACTTAACTTAAATGGCTATAGGTAGACTTTTCTGAAAGGTGGTGATGTCTTCGTTCCACCAAGGCTAATAAAATTTATTTATCTTTCATATAGGTCATCTTACACCCATTTGAAGGTGAAGTGATACTGTCGTAGCAGTCAACATGTATTGCGATTTTCGACTTGAATATATTCCTACAATCGTCTTACTTAACTTAAAAGTCTTAACTTCACCTGATTTAAAGGTGAAGTGTTAATGTCATAGCATTCGAAATGCATAGTGATTTTCGAATTAAATGTACACTTTCAAACTACCTAATTCTCATAACTAGAATATTTATGAAGGGCGGGTCAGAAATATTGAACTTTAATGCAGCCCATTATTCACTCATTAATTAGTAATGTACGGGGGTGTAAGGGGGTAGGAATTTTCGAATTCAACCACTCAGTATTCCCCTTAATTAAGTTAATGATGTAATTGTGCTTATTGGATAATATGTATGCATTCCTTCCAACAAGGATAACACAAATTAAATAAAGTTTAAATTCATAATTTGTACACATATTCAAATAATAAAACAAACCATACATGGACCACGCATGTTACGCCTGTCAGCCGAATTCCGTTTAAAATACAGGGTGTTATAATTACAGCTGTTAAATGACATGTTAAACACAAAAACGAATGGGTTAATGAGAATCAGCATGTTGAAATATCTAAAACCACTATTCTTTTTCATTAGTAAAAAAAATTATTACTGCAAAAAGGAATTTTAAAAATAAAATAGGAAAATGGCCGTAACACGACTCATATTTAAGATGCCCCATAAATACACCAAGTTAAGTTAAATAGGAGCACTGCAGAGGTACTTAAACCATTGGGAGTTATGGACTAAAATTAGAACATGTATAGGTAAACCACGATTTTAGGGTAGATTTTGACGTTAAATGTGCATTGAAACTTTTTTGTAGCAAATTTTCTGCTTAACATTGTGCCTAACCATGTTATTTATCTCATCTCCCACCCCATCAGAAGGAGGAGATTCAGCGTGTTTCTCCATATTTTTCCATTAGCAATAGAATAACGTGTAGTGTAAATTTGGTCAATTTTTCCGGAGGCGAGCAATCGGTCCCTTTTCTTGTCCCTTATCTATTCTTTGCAAAAAATACTGTTTTACACATATGTTTGTGTAACCATTACTTTACTTCTTTGTGACCAAAATAGATATTCTATATACCAAATTAAAGGTAATACTCTGTGCTACAAGATTTACATGGGCATTAAAGGTTATTTTACGTTCATTGCGAAATTTAGGAAAAGCAAATGCATGTTTTTTTGTCTTTAAGTTAAAATTTGTTAGTAAACCATCAAAAATATCGAAATAATTATTCTATAATTAAAGGTGCTACGTTTCAAATCCTTTTATTTGGTGTAAAGAAAAAGAAAAACGGATTAGTAGAAGCCGAGATATTAAAACTATTAGAAAACCTCTAATAAGTGTATTTTTTTCCAAGATGGTGGCTTATTTCCGGCCTTAAAATTGCGAAGAAAATTTGGTAACGTTTATATCTTGATTCGTCACATGCTCCTTGTTTAGAAAAAAAATAGTTAATGCTTCTACTAAAAAATGCCTCTTCTCGTTGCATTTTCTGATTTTACTCCTAGACTAAGCATCGTGGTATAATAATAAGGCATAATGTTCATTGTTGAGAATGGTAAAAATCTCTTGACATGTATTATGTTTAAAATTGAATAAATTCCCACCTTTGAGAAGTGATCTATTCCTCATCATGGTTGGGAGATCTGGCTGGATATTGTTGGCTTTGAGTCGAAATTGGGATTGGGAAATTTTTCCTGGTTTCGATAAAAGTAACAAAATTCGCTATTTTTTTCATTTTGAGGCTAGGACATTATAGTATAGTCTTGTTTTACCCCCTTTGGTTGACTCTCAAAATAAGGGAGAGGGTGTAGCGGGGTTAAATGACGGCCATCGAGCTGTGACCCACTACAGGGTTGGTGCTCACTAGGACACCAACCCCATGCAGTACAGGCAAGCTCTGGGTGCTTTCTTCACAGTGTTGCACGACTATCGCACAACCAGGCATGATTCTGATGGCGGTCGGTCGAGCTGCTATATAAGAGAGCACAAAAGGGAAAGGCACGTCGGATTTACTTGAGGAAATAAATTAAGTAATAACAAAAGCATTAAAGTGATGGAAAGTATGTTGGAATTATAAAAATAGATTTACACAAAACATTTGATAAACTTTTGATTAAAAAATATTACTTAAAAAATGTGAACAAATACGACTGAGAAGAAAAATTTATAATTTAATAAAAAATTATTTAAAAAATTGAAAAGCAACTGTCAAAATTTTAGATGAATATAGCTATCGAAATGAAATAAAGAATGGGGTTCCACAAGGATAAGTTCTAGGGCCTTTATTGTTCTTAATATATACAAATTATATTAGTGCGTGTGTTGATAGAATATTAATATATTTGTTTGCAGATGATATGATGCTAATATCCGTAAATTATATACGAGAACAGATGTTGAAAAATTTACAATTTCACTTTGATGTGTTAAATGGATGGTTTATAGAAAATGAAATGTACATAAGTGAAGAAAAAACAGTACATAGAAATAAAATAATATGAATATAACAGCACCAAAAATGAAAGTAAATGAAGGAAGTGACATCATAGCACATGGAAAAAATGTAAATTGATGAAATATGGGAAAGATAAGATAAACTGTCAAAATTCATGTAAAAAATTAGAATTTAAACAACAAACAAAGTATTTGGGAATGTTAGTAGATTCACATTGGAATTTTAAATCATATATACCCAATATTAATTGATACATTAAGATATATATTAGCAAAATTATACCTCACGAAAAACTTCGTTTAAGTTTGTACTGTGGAACATGATGAAATTCCGAAAAAGTTAATTCACAAACAAATCACGCACATTTCCACAAACTAGACACTTACTCCCATGTCTAGCAAATTTTCAACAACTAACTGTTGTCATTATCAGGCTTTTAAGGTTGTTTTAGTCCCTGATCATATTTTGTTTCAACGTTGTTTACAAGTGCTGTTTTCGAACTCACCGGTAATCGTTGCCTACTACATTTTTCGGGCCACTGCACGTCGGCATTCTGCTCGCTCAGTTTCCATCGCCTACTCAATTCTCTATCCAGTTCAACATTAACCTGGTGGCCCACGTTAGGATTTAATGGTCTTTGGATGTTCATGAGTGGTTTTTTACGCAATTCATGTTGTTTAATTGCTACTGATTCCAGGCACCTACAATGTTTATCTCTTGCTGAGTTTGAGCTCAAAAGCGTCCTGGTTTTTCCCAATCTATTGTGTGACGTGTCTCCATGCAATGCACTGCTATTCCGTTGTCCTTTTTCTTATTTCTTACATTTGACATGTGTTGTGCCAGTCTCACTCGTACTCCTTTTCTGGTCTCGCCAATATATACTGCCTCACAGTTATTGCATGGGACACGGTACACCACTTCTCTCGTATTCGCAACACGTCCCATCGCCTGTTCGTCCTTCTCCTTTTGTGTCATGTGATCTTGATGTTGGACAGTCACACTTTTCTTCACTTTGTTGCTAATACGTTTTTTCAAGCCCTCCACATTCTTCAAGCACGCATTCAAGCCTTGCTTCCTCAAGACATCTCGAATCTGGCCAGTCACTCCCTCGAAGTAAGTCAAACTCACTCGTGGTTTTTCTTCTCTCTTCGTAGTCTTGCTGTCATACTCATTCACTTCTCGCTCTCTTCATTTAGCTGATGACACAATCGAGTACACATTCTTCTTAAGCCGATTCAGCACTCCCTTGGATATCCCAGTCCAAGAAACTTTTCTTTTGCCTCATCCAAAAACGGCCCCGTTTTTTCCATTTCACTAGTGTTTCTCACTAGCCTAACAAATTCATTTTGGGCAATAGCTCTGAGTTGTTCTTTCGGATGGCCCGAGTTGTACGGGATGGCCCTCTTCGTTGACATTGGTTTCACATACGGTTTAAACTTTAATCTTCCTCCCTCACTCATCTTCACTCACATATCCAGAAATGGGAGTGACTCATTTTCTTCCTTCTATAATGCATTCTAGTTGTCTCTTTGTGGAAATGTGCATGATTTGTTTGTGAATTGACTTTTTCAAAATTATACCAATTAAGAAATGTTTTAGATAGTAAAAACAAAACAAAAATAATAAATGAAGCATGGGTAGCAAGTCAAATACGATACGGTTTAGAAATATATGGTTTTGCTTCAGAGTATTGAATCGAAAAATTGCAATAAGTACAAAACAAAATTGTGAAAATATTATTTGAACAACCGCAGAAAACAACAGCTGAATTATATAAGGAAAATAAAATTTTAAGAGTAATAGAATTGAGAGATTATACGATACTAATAAAAAAATTTGTATAAATACACACAAGATCTACAGCATAGAAAAACAAAGCAGACTAATATTAAAGTCACAAAGATTTCAATTACCGAAATGGAACAATAAATATGGCCAGAGAAACAAAAAAATATTATATTCCACATATCTTTAATACCATACCAAAAGAAATCTTAATTGGTAAAAGCATAAGTAAAATAAAACACACATTAAAAGACTGGCTTTTAGGCAAGAAATAAATTCAAAAATTACATTTCAATTACTATTAAATACTGTTTCATAAGGGAAGTGGTGATCGTGTAGAGAAATGTGTAACTTTGTGTAATGTTATATGTTGTATTAGTAGGAAAAATTTTTTCTCTGTATATTGTTGTAAATAAGTGTTTTTTATATTTATTTTGTGTTGTTGACTCATACAAGTTGACGACAACTTCGAGTCAAGTGAAGTAACCCTGTCAGAGGGCTTCCACCTTTGCTGCCTACCAAACCCTCGCAAAATTTGTTTGGTTTCATCTCTACTCTGATGTCTTCGTGTGTCCTTTGTCATGGTGTTGCCATTTCGTCACCCCAACTTTAAGACACTTTAAGGTTTGCACCCACACTTCGTTCGTGACTGAATCAGAAAAGCCGATGGGCTTAGTGAAAAAGTGTGTAGCTTTTGGCACCTTGCACAGTTTTTGAAGTGTTGTGACATTAACGGTTGTTTGCACCATATGTGAAAATCAAAACTCGTATTAATGCGGTTGCTGCTGCTAGGCTTATGCATAGGGCTAAGCGACTTGCTCTGCACGCACTACTAACTGAGGTTTACACTGTCCACAATAGGTACAAGCAACGGCTGCATTACTGTATTGAAAGTTTGTTAGCCCATCTTCAGACCCATCACTCTACTTTCTGGGTTTGAGTTTTCATTCGCAAAGTTCGCTGAGTATCAGCCAAAATTCATGCAAGACATTGTACTAAGCTTGACCGTTTGAGAAGTAGGGTTAACACCATTGTTCGCCCAACTGTGTTCACACACTTCCATAGTACCGCTAAGCCCCCACCTGTTCACCCTAAATATGAAGCCAATTTTAAAAATCCGTGGGTTATCACCTTGTCTTCTCATGCTATCTCCCGTTTCCAAGAGCAGGTCTTAAGAAAGGACCTTAAATTTGCTTTCACGCCTGACCCGGTTCATGACTGACCTAAGTTGGTGGCTGGTGTTGAAGCAGGGCTACATCTACTACCTCAGGCGGAGGAATTCAGACAATGTGTCGTCAAACTTGTCAAGAAATATGGGGCTCTCATGGGTCCACCTTTAATCAGCACAATTTGTATCTGGTGGATAGGGAGGCCACACTCCAGCTGAAGAAAAATACTGATTTGATTGTGTGTAAGTCCGATAAAGGTAATGCGACAGTTCTGCTGAATAAATCCGAATATCAAGCAAAACTTATTGAACACTTGAACAACCCAAACTTGTATGCCAAGCTTCCAGACTCCCCAGTGGAAGGCTTTCAAACAGCCATCAGTGCCACTGTCAATACCCTGTTAAGAGAAAAATCATTGAAGTCATCCATGAAAAACAACCTTATGGTGAAATTCCCCATTCACCAGCAGATTTTTGCCACTATTAAGGTCCACAAAGAAAATGCCCCAGCACGGCTGATCACGGTGGCCAAATTTGCTGTGAACTCTCTGCTTAATGACTATGTTACCCCAATTCTTAAAACTTGTAGCAGTTGCAGATTTACTATTAAAAACGCTATGGAACTGAAGGGGCATCTTGAGGCCATCGTCGTCAATGACTGGGAGGGTGCTAATGAGACCTTTATCTCGTTTGATGTCAAAGCACTGTTCCCCTCCATCTCCAGAGACTTAATCCTGGAATTCCTTAAAGCACTACTTTATCTGCTTGAAAATAAGTGTAACTTGAAGGGTCATTCCCTATCCCAAGTTGTGTCCATTGTGAAGACGATCTTCAAGAATTGCTATATCTGTCATGAATAAACTTTCTTTGCACAAATCCAGGGGTTGCCAGCCGGGGCATAAACAATTTTGTGCGATATAGTATTGGATAGGTTAGACACACAAATTAACAACGCACATATACCACGAATCCGGTATTAGTCCGGGTATTTAGACGATATATTTGCCTGGCTTAAGAATCGCAACTTGGTGACAGAGTTGCTGGGGAGTCTTATTAACTTCCACCCTTTTTTGCAATTCAATGTTGAGTTGGAGTCTGATCAGTATTCCTTGACATTCTTGGACCTGGAGGTCCACCGTGACCCGTTTTTGAGGAAAGTCTGTACCACGCACTACCTTAAACCTACACAAACTTTCTGTTCCCTTCATTACTCTTCTGCCCCACCGTTGGTCTTGAAGGTGAGATCAGGAGGTCGTTGCAGGATTCGTCCAAGACGGAGGACCAAAGAATTGAAGTGAACAGTATTTTGCACAAGTACAAGCTTAATGGCTATGCTGCTAAAGTGGTAGCAGAAATCTTAGACAAACAACTGAAATATATGCCGTGCAACTTGTATTCCAATGGGTACAATGCCTCAACTCCCAGTCCCATCTTTCCCCCTCTCCCCTCCCCCCCACCCAAACTAGCACCTTTAGACTGGATTAGCATATCGAATTTTCCTAGTTTATTTCAGTTGGTTCAGCGATTTTTCGCACAGGCAGGGGTAGGGGTCATTCTAGACCTCATAACACTTTGGCCAAGGCACTTCGTCCTACCCCTCCTCCATTATTGTGTCTATCCCACAGAACAGCTATGGAGAAGGTGCATCTGGCAATGCAGTTATGTCTGTACCCACCTGTCATAAGCTTGTAGAGTCTCTCAGCAATCCAAAAGTAGACTCTCTTAGAGGAGTGGTTGTCGGTTCTCCCAGAAGTGAGGCAACTGTAAATCCAAGTGTGCCCATTGTTACTCAGGCAATAAATGTAGATGCTCTGTGCGATTCACAAAACAACCTAAAGAACGTGGACACTCACTCATTCGAACCGCTGGTTGACAAGGTGGCCCATTGGAACGAAGCAAATTGGGTGAGCGAAATAAGTTCCTTGTCTCAAAAGTGGACGAATCAGACATTTATCATCGGTGATTCCCACGTCCGTAACCTTGGGGGGCATCAACCCTGGTTCTAAAACTTGGACTTATCCTGGCCTTAATGCAAACCAGCTCTCATCCAAACACCGATATTACCTTGAAAAATTGTAATCAGGATGGTGACTTTATTATTTGCGCTGGGACAAACAGCATTGACGAGGAGACTCCAAATAGAATTGGCCTTCACCTTCAGGACTTCGCATCCTCTTTTTGGGCGAGGCACCTTAAGGCCAGAATCACCATCGTTGGCCTTTTTTCCCGTTTTGGACGATCAGAAAGAGACCTGGATAAGAAGATTATACATACAAACTCTCTTCTACGACAAATGTGTGTTGACAATAACTTCTCTTTCATATCCATTGACAAACAAATTTGCTCTGACCACTCCTTATTAGCAAGGGATTCGATCCATCTCACTTCAGAAGGAAAGTCTGTTTTGCAGCATGAACTTTTAAAAATCCATGTACCTTTGGAAAACCACTTGAACTAATTGGGGACAGCCCCACGTTTACCCCACAGATGGCAACAGCTGAGGACACCCTCCACTGCATGTTATTTAACGTACGTAGTGTAATTAGAAACATTGGCTGTTTTAAGGACCTTATCCATCTTAACCATTACGATGTAATCTTCGTGGTTGAATCATGGCTTACCCATGATTTTACTGATGCTATGCTCGGGGGGTCCAGTGAGTATGCAGTCATTAGACGCGATCGAGGTAGTCGGGACGGTGGGCTCCTCATACTGCACCGTTCTAGTGTACCTTTTGCCGTTCTTGAGGTCAGCTCTTCGGATGAGGGCATTGTTGTTGCCATGCCCCGGAACAAGTTAACCTTTATACTTTGCTACTTGCCTAATAGTTAACATTGACTCCGATATTTTGTCTCTTTGCAACTTCATCGAGCGTTCTTTCCACCCTAATTTTTCAAACATCCTTTTGGGTGACATCAACCTTTCGACCGTTGATTGGGATCGGAACATCGTCTCTGATCAACATCATGAGTACTTCTTGGAGCTTGTTGTGCCCCTGGGACTTCGCCAGCTGGTTGACCAGCGGACCAGGGGAAACAATATTTTGGATTTGATTTTCACGCATGATGAGCACCTGGTGTAGGACATTCGCGTTGGTGCACACTTTGGAAATAGCGACCACTGTGTTGTAGGGTTTTATGTAAACCTTTTTCAAACTGGTTCTGGAAGGTCTTTAGTTGGGGCCCCCACTTCTGGCAGGGAAAGATTGGCTTTGCTAAACTTAGGCTCTCACTCTCTACTGTTGACTGGGACAATCTAATTTTTCATGTTCATTATGACATTAAACAGACCTGAACTTGTTTTCACCGAATTTTGACAGGCCACATCGACCAGTGCAGAGACAGACCCAGTCCTCCAAAGAATGGTCGTGCTGGCTACCCTCGCCACATTACTAAATTACGCATTAGAAAGCTAAAACTATGGAGAAGTTACAAGCATAACCCGCACCCTTCTGCTCTGCTTAGATACAACTCTGCACGAAAGCAGTACTCAGACTCCACACAGGCCTGGTACAGGAAGAAGGAATCAGCTGTGATCAGAGAGGGAAATTTTGCTGCACTACTAAAATACTACACAAGGTCAAACGACTCATCTCGAGCCCTCACACCTCTGAAAGTGGGTAACATATACTTGACCGAGAACATTGATAAATCCGAGGCACTAAGTGATGTCTTTGCTTCTAACAGTATCTCTGACAACGGTGACCCTAGTCATCCACACTGTTTATTTTCCACGTTAACCTCCAAGTGCACTTTAGTCGAGTTTCCTCAAAGTACAGTTATTTCCTCTTTAAACAAGATTAAATCGAGCAGATCCTGTGGACCTGATGGTTTGTTGGATTTCCGTTTTAAATGAGTTATCCACTCTCGAAATTGTTTTCCCTTTCTTTTGTACAAAGTAAAATCCCATCTGCCTGGAGTCAGGCAATTGTAATCCCAGTCTTTAAGAAGGGGTCCCCCTCCGACCCCCTGAACTACTGACCCATAGCCCTCACTTGTGTTGCTTGCAAACTTATGGAATCAGTTATCCGAGATAAACTTGTCTCTTTCCTGCAAGAGCACTGTTATTCAACGTGACCAATTTGGCTTTCTTCCTGGTAAGTCCGCTGTTCACCAATTACTCCTGGTCTTAGACCGTTGGACTAGCGCACTGGACGTGAGAATTCCTTCTGATACTATTTACTTCGATTTTAAAAAGGCCTTAGAGTCGGTGATTCATCGAAAGCTCCTTCTGAAGCATAGCCATTGTGGTATCATCAAAAAAGTACACGACTGGATATCAGCATTTATGCAGAACAGAACCCAGAGGGTATCAATTGAGGATACCTTTTCTTCCTGGACACAGGTTCCTAGTGGTGTTCCACAAGGTTCTGTCTTGAGTCCACTACTATTTGTTATTTACCTAAATGACCTGAAATTCGAAAATAACGATACATTTGGTTTTAAATTTGCGAATGATTTGAAGGTCGGGGACGAAAATCTCACCTTGTCCCCTTCTCGGGCGCTTGAGACTCAGGTTCAGATAGTTAGTGTCTGGTCTGAACGATGGCAGCTCCCACTTTCAATCGGTAAATGCCATGCTTTCCATGTTGGCACCTCTAACCCTTGCTCCCGGTATACATTGAACCAGTCGATCCTTCCGCAAACAGGTGAAGTGCGAGAACTTGGTATCTGGTTATCTCAAAATTTGAAATCCTCTCTTCACTGCCGAAAGGTTTGTGCCTCGGCTTACAGACGTTCTGCAATCATAAGGCATTGTTTCAAATCCGAAGCATTAAGACGAGGGTCTGGTCATTTAAGATCTTTGTGCGCCCAGTCCTTGAATATGCATTCCAGTCTGGTCACCATACTTGGCATACTTGTAAAGCGTCTCTATCGAAGCGGTTCAGAGACGCTTTACAAAGGCACTTCCTGGCTTTCGCGAGGTTTCGTACAAGGAACCTCTCGAGAGATTGGGCCTTTAGGTTCTGGAGTTGCACAGAATTGTTCTCGACTTGGTCCTAACTTATCAGATCTTGCACCAACTTATAGAGGTAGATCTTCCATTTTTTGACCTGGCCCCGAGTTTGGGCTGCACCAGAGGACATAATTGGAAGACAGGGGAGAGGGGCACGCCTCGACTGTCGTTTGCATTTAATTTCTGTACGCATTGTCCCCATCTGGAACTCCCTTAAGGAGGATACTGTAAATGCTAATTCTATCACGATCTTTCGCAGTAGGCTCGAAACTGAGCCCCTGCATCGTTTTTTGAGAGGTCCGCTCCAGTAGTCTTCTTTCATGGCGATCTGGGAGCAGTCTGTGTGGGTATCAAACTATGCTATTAAATTTGGCTGGCTATAGGTGAGTCACAATCCTTGCCAGGCTAGTTGCTTCCACACATGGAGGCAATTGTATTTTTTTTATTCAAACTGTTCTGCCATGCTATGTTGCAGGTTGGCTCCATGTTTATTATTATATTTACATACATCTTTTTAATTGTAAATAGTTCTAATCTTACTTCCTACTTCAGTTTTTAACTTTCACTACACCAGTTTCATGCATTTTCATTGTTTTATTATTTTTTTTATCTTTATGAAGATTGACAATTGGTATTGGCCATGCTTTAAACTACGATATATTATTTTATTATTTTTAAAGAAACCTCGACAACATTAATCGGCTTTTCCCTGCACTTGTCCCTCACGTTTGGCGATGCCATCGTGGACCATCGTGTCCCTGGTAGGTGTAACCTTGGTGGTAAGGCATTCGTGACCCAAACCTCATACCATCAACCCTTCCTCTGCAGCCGAGCCATCGTGTTCATTTTAAACTTTTAACTGTTAAAATTTTATAGTGTACAATTTTTTAGTTTTAACATCGGATGGCAGTCAGTAACCACCCAGTTCTTGTCGCTCCGGTTGCGTTTGCAACAAACCTATATATATATATATGGTGATTGCAGTTCCTTTTATGTAGGTCAATGCCAAAGGGCATGTGGTGTTCGGAAAATTGATCATGAAGGGGTTATCTCAAGAGATAATTCTGCATATGCTGTGGTGAAGCATCATAATATCAACCTACACACCATTTTAGTTAGCGACACCAGGGTCGTGTATAAAGAACCAGTTGAAAAGATTCGTGCTCATCTGGAAGCATACACGATTTCCGTCAACAAAGGTAGAGTAATGAACGTTATTAGGA
>JAHWFP010040461.1:0-16826 GCA_023313725.1 Lithobius niger
TCTTCTTAACTTCCCCAAATAATAAATCTTTGAGTGTTGCGTAGTAAGGAATTTTTTCTTTGTTTATTTATTTTTTTTTTTGGGGGGGGGGGGGCGGGGAGAGGGGAGGGGGGTTTAGGGGAACGAAGTAACACAAAAACAAGAATTGAAAATTGGGCCCGGGTACTCAGCTAAGAGCTGTAACAAAGGTGGGGAGGAGGGGTGTCTTAAATGCGGGTTGCCACCAAATGCAAGTGTGTGCAGCATGTTAGCGCCATCGAGTTACCTCTAGTGTTTGCTCACAACAGGCAAAGAACTGCACAAAGCTATATTTTTTAACGCAACAAACAACTTACGTGCTTCGTTAATTATTGAGTAAAAATTTGGTACGCCATCGTGTACCTGGAAGCAAGCTGCAAAAATTAACGATATTGCTGTCACCAGATGGTGCCGCGGTATTTTCTTTATATTCTACCGCGGCGCCATCTAGTGGCACTAACATCGTTAATTTTAACAGCTTGCTTCCAGGTGCACGAGGGTTTACCAAATTTGTACTCAATAATTAAGGAGGCACGTGGCTTGTTTGTTGTGTTTAAAAATATAGCTTTGTGCGTTTCTTTGCTGGTTGCGAGCAAATACAAGAGAGAACTCGATGACTTAACACGCCGCACATTTGCATTTGTTGGCAAGCCGCCTCTGAGTCCCTTGGATCCATGTAAAACAACTAATTTTTAGCAATTATTGAGTGCTTAAAAACGTTAACAAAATACAATTTTCAGAATTTTTCCAATTAGCGTAAATGCCAAATTCTTCTTTCACCAAATTTAACTCTTAACTTTAGGTCGGGATGGGGAGGTGGGGGAGTAGTAGCACTAGCCCGACTATCCCTCTTTACGTCCCCCCCCCCCCCCGGAGCACTACTGCCTGAGAGGCAATGAGTTAACAGTGACAAACGTAGAGAGGCTGGTGATCCAGTACCCACACAAGCGGCGAAAACATAAAACAGCTGTAAAAAAAAATATGTGTAACACGTTTTTAAATTGTGTCAATTTCCCATCCTCTCGAAATGTATCTCATTCGCTATTTTTATGTTTGTAAGTGTCGGTCATAAAAAAAAATGTCACAAGTGTAAAGGAAGGAATAAGTGTAAAAAGTTGGTGTAAAAAAACTATTCATATAAAGCTAAAATGGCTTTCAGTTTAAGATTGGGTGATCAGGATTGGGGCGAGAAACTTAGTGGCAGCCATTTTGGATCTGATGTCACTACTTTCTATACCGAAAAGTAGATGGGTCCTTGATGGGGTCATCGTCATTCAATCCTATTACCTTCGAAGGTAATAGGATCGAGAGACCCTGATGGGGTCTTTATAATATTGCCAAGTGACAGGCAGCCCTAAATTTTATTTTCGGCAGACTGAATCTTACTAATATTTTGAACGATGCCTTTAACGATTCTAGTTACAGTTAGGTGAAAGCATTATCAAACGGACCGTTTCCCAAATAACAGATGTTTTGTGAACTGGAGCAAGAACAATTTTTGCATTTCCTGAGACGCAGAGCAACAATTTTTTTTTTAAATATTATCGCATGGATATGTCACGTTGTTGTATCTCACAAGAACTAATTAGATCAGTTACAATTACATTTTTCGATCAAAGAACAGTTCAAAGATCTAATCGGCTGTTTTGTCATTATGCAATAAACTACATTTCTATCAATTTTAATTTTAATCGCTAGCAAGAAAAAAAATTCAAAACGAAAAAGAAAAAGAAAAATTGCAATTTTTATTTAAAATTGTTTAAAAATGTGATTAAAACCCAATGTGACGATGTATAAATAAACAATTACTTAACAAAATGGCGTTAATTAAAGAGCGTATAAATTACGAAATAAAATTAGGACAAATCATACGCGGGGTTTCCTGAAATTAAATTTGCAGCAATGTTCAGGCCTAGTGAAAACAAATTGATAATTCAATCAATTGCAAGCAGTGGGTGTGTCCAGTGAAGTGAAAAATGGGTTTAATTGAAAAAAAGTTCGAAATTGATATTGCGAGATCGGTTGTGTGTGTGTTATATGTGTCCACGTAAATCGAGCGCACAAACAGATTTGGTATAATTGAATGCACACTACCTGAACGAACCGCAAATTGAGTGACCAATGGAATTATGACAGTGCGCAGTTAGAACATCGTGGGGCCCACTTCTCGAGGTTATGATAAACACCCTAAAGCCTCCACCAATCAGAACTTCCGGAAACTCACTGCCGAAAATGATCGAAAATGGATGTGCGCTCGTGCATGGTTCTGTTCGTGGTGGATGTGCGCTCATGCCTCTTGTGCGTTCAACACACAAAGATGCACTGATCACAACACCTGTACTTCCACAATAGAACAAGCCATTCTTTAGCGTCCCCTTTTTGAAGGCCTCAACTCATCATTGATGCAGTTCGGTTGATGTTGTTCGGATGTTTGCAAAATATCTTGTTG
This sequence comes from Lithobius niger, assembly GCA_023313725.1. Classification (NCBI taxonomy): domain Eukaryota; kingdom Metazoa; phylum Arthropoda; class Chilopoda; order Lithobiomorpha; family Lithobiidae; genus Lithobius; species Lithobius niger. Next base: position 2,468 of record JAHWFP010040461.1, read on the forward strand.
AAGCGAAGCGAGGCCGAAGACCAAGTAGAGCTCCGTTTCCGAACACACTCGAACGCTATCTTTGTAATCGCATCACGCAATAACCACTACATCAATTAAAACCAGATTTTACACATTGATATCGGTACACCCAGAGGTGGTTTGTAAAAGCAATATTTTAAATCGGACATCTTGTTGAGGAACAACCTCACCCAGCGACGCGCTATGAAAACAAATGGACAAAGAAACAAGATGCGATGGTGCAACGCAAAAGATGAGCCACAACAGTGTCTCCAATGCAACATGGGTTAATTTATTGGACGATCTTGCAGGTTTTCATAATTTCTCCCCACGTATTGTTTTAACATTAATTTTTTTAAATATAAATGTTTACTCAACTTTAATTTATTGTATGATTAATACATAAATTAATTTTGTCAACAGTGTAATTGGTGACGCTCTCGTAAATGGTTCAAGGTTTCTAAAAAGTATAACTGAGGAAAATTAAGTGATTGTAAAATTTTGCACTCGTCATGGTTCGTTGACCGTTTTTTTTTGCTGTAACCGTCTCTGCAACAAACAATAAAAACAACAAAAAATAAAACTTTGGCTACGGTGCGTTTGCCATAATCCCGTTTGCCATAATCACGTTTGACGACCGATTTTATGGCAATCGTCCCAGCCCTTGAGCATTTTCCCGTTTGCTCGAAATTATACACTTCCACTCTTCTGCTGGATTTCCCGTTTGCCTTAATTTCCCGTTTGCCATAATCCCGTTTGCTATACTGACGGATTTGACGGCATCGTACTGAAACCCAATTTCAAGAAAGAATGTTCGCAGCCGTCCAAAACTGCGTATGGATTGTTCACTCCTGGTGCCGAGTTTCTGCGCCATCTGTTGACAAAACTAGTCATCGTTTGTCCTTGCAATTGAAATGCAGAGCTACCTTATTTGGACACATTAAGACTTAACTTTTTTTAAAATTCGATGTTAATTTGACGTTTTTACAAACTTTTTTCCAAACTTTTTTCTGAAGTGGTATAAAAACAATAAAAACATTGTAGTCATGATACCACACATGAAACTTCTACTTATAGGCCACATGGGGCAACATTATGCACCGAACGAAAGTCGGACAATTTTCTGAATTTAAGTATATTTCGAAACATAGAACCAACCGTTTTTGAATCCCAGACTTGGATTTTGGATTCAGGTAGGCTACCTTTGTTGTGAAAGTTTAATTTTTGCGTTTTTTTTTTGGGGGGGGGGGGGGGGGTAGGACAAAATTTTCCTTAGGGCAAGCCCACATATCACTCTCAATCTGCCCCTCCCCCAATAAAAAAAAACACCTCTGGTATGTAAACTGATTTTATTTTTTTATTTTTTAGCCCACGTGAAATAAGTGTGCTCATTATTTCCGTTTTTTTTTAATGACAAGCAGTAACTAGTTTTATCAACAGATGGCGCAGAAACTCGGCAACAGGAGTGAATAATCCATATCTAGTTTCGAATGTTATGAACATTCTTTCCGAATTCAATTTGAAATGAGAACTTGATGCAGGATTTATGGCAAACAAATATGAAAGGCAAACGGGATTATGGCTACTGGGCTAAGATTTTCTGGGTTCCTGCATTTATAGCAAACGCGATTATGGCAAACGGGCGGAAGCCAAAACGGCAGGGCAATAGAGGGAGGGGTATCGCTTACAAGAGTATATTAAAAGTCTTTTTTTTTTAACAAGTGAATTCTTCGTAAAACATCCTACCATAATATAATTATTATGTTACACTGACCACCAGGTAGAAGGATCTATATGCTTTTAGCGACTCAGTCAGAAGAACCATAATTACGCCTCTAGCTCATCAAAAAACATTGCCAGTGGACGAGTGGGTACACTGTAAGTGCAGTATGGGCCAGTGATTTGATCGAAGGCTGTTCGTATCCCAGCACACCACATGAAGGTGGTATAACCAAACAGAAACACACTAGCACAACAGCACAATGGCGAAAATTATTCGCTAATAATAGGTAAGATTCGGTAATATTTTCTCATGGACTTATTTTATATTTCACTGAGAAAACATTACTGAAATAAGCGACTTTTCGAATATGATTGTTCGCTATTGTTATGCTGTGTTTCCTGCAATCGTGATACTATACGTGCTGAGTGTGGATTGCTCTTACCATAGAATTTCTTTAATGTTACATAACAATTAATGAGCAGTTCAAATTTTCTCATGTAGTAAAGAATAAATCACAAAAAAGAGTCTTTTTTTCTTTACAATCACGTGCTGTGTCTGATTTTCAGCAGAACAGCTCATGTTTGAAGTTATTTCAGCAGACTTGATTCCATTTTTATCATCGAACGTTTGCTTTTAGAAAGGAAAAATACGGCGACGCATACGTATGTTCAACTGTGTTTTTTTTCTCTTTAAGTCTAGAACTTATCTTTAAACCGCGTATATCGTGAGCCAAGCAATAGCAATCCATGGACAAACCAATGAAGAATATCTGTTCAAATGAGTTCGCAGTTGTATTAATAATGCACTCAATGGAATATTACAAATCTTTCGTCAAACATACACTTTCTTACAAAATTAACCAACATGATTTGCATACAGAACCACAGTCGTTTCAGTAATTATTTTCCCAATGGCTGTCTGAAGTACACACGCCAATCTTCTACAATAGCCACCTCTTCCTAAAGCCTTACCTAATAATTTCAGTCACCATTAAAAAATACAGCGGACATTTCGGTACGAAGTGTTCGAATACACGAAATTTTTATTTGTGTTCAGCACTATTAATTATAAAATTGCAGCAGAAGTAATGTCAGAAGCATGAATATTTGAATTCATTGGACAAAGTTCATTGATTAGGGTGAATTAGGCGGAGTATTTTGTTACTCAGCAGAATACAGGGTTGTCAACGGCAGACTAATAACGGTGCATTTGAAAGCAACGTTAAATGAAAAATTTTCCTGTTAATCCGAAACTAAGTCGAAAGCGTGGTTCTGGATGCATAAAATTTGCTATGAAAACAGGAACGTTTAAAGTAATCACAGCCAAAATAACCATTAAAAATCCGTACACTAGTACGTTTTTTTTAAATTAATTTCTCAGAGAGCTTTAAAAACAGAATTTTTTTACCAATATTTTGGACGAAACAATTTCAAACGCTAATGTTGCATTATTTTATGACGCCAGAATAATTTTTAACAGGTAAACAACTGCCAAGTTAAAACTTCGAGAGCGAGATGTATAAACTTTTATAAATTTTATTTTTACAGCAGAAAACAGTTATGCAAAAAATACGTAAAATTGACATGTCCGTTTGTTATAATAAGTATAGGCTTATTGCTAATTCTAACGAAACAAGTTTATTATTAAAATAGGAAGAAAATTCTCGCTAGCCTACAATTTTAAGTGAAAGAAAATTGCTTTTAAACACAATTCTAAATAGTGTTGCGAATTGAAACAAACTTGAAATTAAGACCATCGTCTTGTGTCATTTTCTGCTTTAGGGTGCATTTACCACTTTAAACGAATTAACGACGCTGCAGTTGAGAAGACGTTTAACGAAACTTCCGTCGTAGCATCCTGGGACAGATGCAAAATTCAGTGTGAGGCCATTTGGACGAAAACAAATTCACGCAGCCAATATCAACCTCTTGTAACTGACTCAAAGCTTTTAAAATTAATCTGGGGCAGTCTGGATAATGTATTGATTGCTAAGAGAGTCGACTTGTTGTTCGAAGATCAATGGTTCGATTCCCAACAAGATAATAATTTGTTCGCCTTTTCCCGGATGTTCCAATGAAAGTTTTTTATGTGTGTCAGTGTGTGTTGGCCATTACTCAACAAATTTATCAGTTATATGCAAATTATTATTTTTTGTACAGCTACTGTAAGTCAATTCCAAAAAGAATGTTTTTCCTTATAGGCCTAAGTACATCTCACAGTTCTAATACATTGAATGTATTACGGATTACTCGCTTTACTGTGAACAATTGTTCCCTACTATTAAAGGTGGTTCCGCTTGCAACGATTGATGGACAGAAAACAAAAGAACAAACCAAAATAGATTTATTTCTATTGCAACAGTTAGATGTCCATGTAAGGGAAACCAGGTTAACGAGAAATTTAGCAAAATTCTAATTTCTAGCTCCCCCATCACACCTCCCCCCCCCCCCAAAAAAAAACTACATTCATATAAATCACCAACTTACCCCAAATCTTCTTGGGTTTATTTGTTGCTGCTCTTAAAAAAATTGTTAAATCAGAATAGTTTTACGAAATTGGCGAGTACATCTTACTTTTTCCTGTAGTTCTTTAGGGTTTTACACTGAAGCCTATGCAACCGACTATTGCCACGCCTGTGCGCATGAAATCTAAAACTTTCTTTTTATTGTATAAAATGTTTTATGCAACGGATTTTACTTGCTCTTTCTGTATTTAAGACAGTTAAATAGGGCTATTATTGTCATAAACAAGTTTACTGCATAGCATCGCTATACATATTAAGGAAGTGTATTGTGCGTGCAGCGTATCTTGAGTCCCGCAGTATTTTATGAGCGGCTACATCTTCCTGGAGGTAGCGGCTTTCACCGACGGCCGCCATTGTTTTTGTTACCATCTAGGATATCAACAAGGTGCTCTGCTATCGAAAACATACAATCGATTATCTGTATTCGTTCTTGGGCGAACTCAAGCTAGGCCGCGGACACTATAGGCTGCAACCAGGATTTAAAACGCGTTAACCGACAATTTTGAAAGTTTATTTTCTGCTCATTTATTTCAGTGAGGGTCACGTCACCCGTTTCGTTATGTTGGCTGACAAGCAGCAGTGCTCTAATTACCATACAAGACATAGCTTTAAAATGAAAGGCCTACTTTATAAAACGGCAAGATACCCGAAATACGGTGTGACATAAATAAACTAAGGAACTAAAGCAGGCTGATAATATGACCTTATGACGTGAATTTTGGAACTCTTTTTGATTATATGCATAAAAAAAAATCTCAGATCCCCATTTCAATTTTCGGAATTCTTTTAAAATGTTTTAAGTCTTACGTCATTTCAAGCCAGTGGTGCACCTAAGGATTTTGTTTGTGGGGTTGCGAGGGTGGAAGCAAAGGGTAGGAAAATGGGGCTGGTGGTTAAGGCTTCTATTTTCTGCGATTTTAGTGCAGCAAGGTTTACTTGATACGTTTTCTTAACCACGCCAAACTTCTATTTGTTTATATTCAATTTAAATTGTTGTGAAATGCGGAGGAGTGAAGATAGCGGGAACACTGGCCTGCAAGAAATTCAGAGTTGCTAAGCAATATTGTAACAAGTAATTGTTACCTATTCGAGAAGAAAAGAGAAAACGAAAGCCTTTTGAAAATAAAAGAAAAAATAGAGATTGCTTGCAATTACACATTGTTCCTTTTATTTTGCTCCTTGCAGAGCGCGACTGCCAGAATCAAACTAACGCTCTTAAATAAAAAGCATTTTAATTTGTCTTATTAATTTGACGTTTGAGAAGCAAAAAAAAAATGTAATATGGGATGGAGCAAGTCTGGGTGCCAGCAGGGAAAGCTCTGATTATATTGGAGCCGAAAGAACGTTCAGAATACGTTCCTTAGCTGCTGGAGAACTTTGGTAAACTCTTGTCTATAACGTGTAGGTTTAGAAGGGAGTTTCCCAGGGTTCTGTTTCTAATCATCGACCAGGCAACAAAACAAAGGGTTTCAAAGGGTTTAACGAGCGTTAACCACTCGTGGTCATCTGCCCGAAGCCCTAAGGCCCTACGTCCGCAACAGCCAGATTCCCAGGCGGTCACCCACCCAAGTATCAATCCAGCCCAATGCTGCTTAACTTCGGGGATCTGACGAGAACCGGTGTTTCCAGCACTGAAAGGCCGTAACAAGACTGCTCTTTCCAACAATCAGCTAACACCTTCTTTGCTTCTTTACATAAGAAGATATGTTGGTTGTTGGCGTGAAATTTAGATGCTTGGAATCGAAAGATCTAAAAGATAGTATCTGAAAGACTCGTAAGTTATTTAAGCTTCCATTAGGTTTACACACTTCCTAACAACGGCATCTATTTACAGTGCTGGAGCAAGAAGGGGGCGAAGGGGGCGGCCGCCCCGGGCGCCGAAAGAGGGAAGGGCGCCGAAAATGCTGCCCCCTGCTCCTCCCAAAAAATTGAAAATTTTTTTTAGCTTGAATACATACTCCTTTGACGAAGTCTAGCCTAATTGATCTTGAAAAGTTAACTTGTGAGTTGCAACAGATGTTTATGATAGAGGTACCTGACTGGCAAGAAAACTCACAAGAACATGATTCGGCAACAAACACTTAATTTTTGGCCCAGTATTTGGGGGGACTTGTTCGCAATAAAAATGTTAAGACACTAAAAACAAAAGTGAGAGCTGCCACATAATGTGGACTTAACACAGCCACCATATTGGAAAACCGTCCAATATGGTGGCTGTGTGAAGTCCACAGTTTGTGGCAGCTCTCTCTTTTTTAATATGTTAAAATTTTTTGGCGTGAATAAGCCCTAAATTCTGGGCCGAAAATTAAATAATTGGTTCCAAATTCTTGTTCTTGTTAGTTTTCTTGCCTGTCAAAGGGCCCCTCTATCATAAGCTGAACACAATTGTAATCCTTCAAATGTAGAAAAATATTTTTGTCTCACGCCTACCTTACCCCTTCAAGTCAGATTCGGATGTTTTCAGTGTATTGGCATTATGTCTGTGGCACCGTGATGGGTTAACTTTTGGGTAGATTTGAGAAGAGGCGTGTGGGAAGGGGAGGTTGCAATATGGCGTGTATACTTCATTAGCTACTGGTAATAGCGATAAAGCGGGCGCTCAAACGCCTTGCTCTGGCACTGTTTATTTATCATAGAAACCATAGAAATATCATTAGGCCATTAAAAAAAAAAAGTTGTTTCTCAGGCATCGCTGCACCGCCTAAAAGCCGCCGCACGGACCTTTTTTTTTCATTTTCCTTGCTATTTACCGCAGCGCTTGCAACAAAGTACGATTACGAAACACCAGACAACAACAAAAAAAACCATCACGAGCACCACACCAACAATAGGGATCAGAGTATATCATTATTATTCTTAACAACAGCAATTATTTTTGTTGGTGTGGCTAAAAATAATTGTAAAAAAAAAATGTAAAAAAAAAAAACCGCATGGAAAAATTTTTTTGTTCGCTCTAGAAACAACTTTCTTTTTTTTTAATGGCCTTAGCTACAATTGCAGATTCCTCACTTTAACGTAACAGGACTTGTGTAACGTTACCTACCTACCTTATAAAGCACATTCAAAGCCAAATTCTTAGTTTCCCTTTTTTTTTTTAACAAGACTGTTCATTGGCCACAATAAAAAATGATGCTCAACTCATTACTAAGTCTTACTTCATGTAAAAAATGAACTCTGCTACGCAATTATGTCAAAAAACATAATAATTATGCAAAAGTACGGGTTTCACAGCATAAATGTGCGGTACACCACTTTTGTTGTTGTTAGTTGACCACTGTAGCAAGCTTGGCACTGCAGTCTCAATAACAGTCAAGAGAACAAAAGGCTTGTCAAAACATAAGAGTTTGCATTCTCTTTTCCAAAGCAGTTTGTTTTTATGAAATGACACAGCTGTGATGCTTTATCAACTTCTGCTTTTCGTTGTGGTGACCTGCCCCTGGAAGGGATTGTCTTCTGCGCTCAACTGCTGGACTTAGCTCATAGGGCACGTGAGCTTGAACTAGAAGTTCTTTGAAAACGGCAACAATGTTGGTATTGGATTTAGCTGATGCTTCAACGAACCCGTTTTCCCACTCTTTAGTCACGATGGTTTTTGCGGTCTCTTTCCGGACTTTTCGCGAATCTTCTTCCAAGTCAATCTTGTTACCAACAACAACTATTGGCACGGACGGGGACTTTGACTCCAAGATGAGCTCCCTCAAAGCCCGGACTTCTTCGAAAGATGCTGGGTCGTCGATGGAATACACCAGAAGGAATGCATCTGCGTTGTTGATGGCGAGTGCCCTCATTGCAGGGAATTCGTAGTAAGCTCCGCTTGTATCAAGGATGTCCAGCGTTAAAGGACATTCGGCGATGTCGTATTCTCCACGGTGTAATTCTTCGACCGTTTCTTTATAATCTGACACAAATCGATCATAGAGGAATTGAGATATAATGGCTGTCTTACCAACTCTTGCTGATCCCATAACTACAACACTGTAATGGTCCTTAGGTTTGCTCTGGACTCCTTCAGAACATGTCTGCACGAGCGAAGTCAATAAGTCCTTATCGCTGGGCATCTCGAAGAATTCAGATGAAACTTATTCGAAGACTTTTTTTTCTCACTTCGAGAAGTTCAGCTCGAAGATATTAGTATTGTACACTGTTCTTCCACTTATTTGTGATGTCCTTCACTTCTTTGGGATTCACAGGTAAGTCCGCCTTGCAGATGAATTATAGCGTTTTACCTTTCACCACAATCGATGTTGTAATATTCTTAGAAATTGTCCAAGAAGTCTCACCAAAATATTCCAAAATTGGATGTTCACAGCTCGTTCGCCGCAAACATGCTGAACATAATGTATAATATTCAGTAGTGAAGCATTTTTACAGCCTTTGTTGCTGCTACTAGGCACAAAATGTGTGCAGTTTTTCAGTAGTTCAACACGTAGTCACTAAAGCACGCTTAGTCAAACAAGTGGTGCATTGTGTATGTCTACTTACGATTTAACTTGTCTGAAGTTCAACACTCAAGTGTTCTTTTTATGCTCTGCCACTGACAGATATGATCCGCCGCGCGGCTGCTCCTCGGGTTTTAAGGCGGTTCTCACGTGCTGCCGGGAAAACGTGCGCCGCGCGAGCCGACGGCACAAGCGTTGTAGCAGATGCCACCTCACGGCCACCGCCTGCACTAACTCACCTCGTTACGTAGAAGCACGTGACTCGGACGAGCAGATGCGATCGAAGTCGGGTTGCTTGCTCACTTTCAGCGAACCTTGCTCGCTGAAAGGCTTGCCAACAAATCGGTGGCTACGGCTAAATCTGACAAGAATATATCGAATAAAAATCGTCACGGTCAGTAACAAAACAAGGAGTTGACGCACTTAAATTAGGCTAAAGGAAAAGTTTTCATAGTAACATATAATAGATATCATCACTTGTGTGCGTGTGTTTGAAGCGAATGCTTCCGAATACGACACTAATTCGCTGCGCTGTTAATAAGTGGGTGCAAATCGTTCATGAAATTGAAACGAATTTATGCGAGGTGTGGGCTAGTCGAAAAATTTACAGGATTGAAATAATGGGCTAAAGGTAGCTCTCTCTGTCCCACGCGTAAATAGCTTTTGCAACAGCTCCTGATGGTAAGTAATAGTTAAAGCCATCCTTTTTGCAACAATGGGGTACAGCAAGTGATTTACTGGATAGTTTTTCGTACGAGGAGCCAGAATGTTTGGTCCTAGTACGCAAAAACTATCCAATAAATCACTTACTGTAACCCATTGTTGGAAAAAGGATGGCTATAAGGCCCGGCGCAAGTTGGGCAACCAAACGACAGAGCAACCAGCAGCCAGGAACCAACGGCTGTCAGAAGCAGCCAATATGGCAGATGCAAATGGCTGCCTGAAGCCATGATCGGGACAACGGTAGCCATGTTTCCCGTCTCTGAACAATTCGAACCCATTCAATCAAGTTGCGGGGAACCAGTGGTTTTCACATCCTGGCATTTCCGCAAACATGGCGCCTATAATTTATTGGTACACTTCGCAAGAATCAAAGCTGACAAACGAAAGTAGCAAACTCTTTTGACTCCCATAACGATTGTAGGTGATGCGCCATGCCGGGGTGGCTAACTAACATGATTTCATGTTCACGTTGATTTCATCCGTAACAAGATGTTGACATACATTGATCTACAAATCAAGTTATAAGAACTAAAATGTTTTGTGATTGATACGTCCTCTTCCACAAACTGTCTCGCATCTAAGATGACGAGTCTGTCAGATTTTAATAGCTAATATTATAAATAAATGAAAATAAGACGGTTGACTTTAGAAGACGTCATCGTTATGAGCTGTCAGCATTATAAGATGCCAAATATGTAAGATGCCTACCAAATCATCTGCTTTTAAGATGCCAAATTGCTAAGATGGCGAAAACGTCTTAAAAACGGATAAAAAATTTTAAGATGCTAAAGCGTCTTACTTTAAGATGCTAAAGCCATCTTACTGCAAGATGCCAACACCGTCTTAAAAACGGAAGCAAATATCACATCTTAGATTAGGATTCTTATTTTTTGCAGTGTTCTTATTCAACGTCAAGAAACAAAAAACTGAGCGAAACAGACCTGGGGATCGTGCAGAAACGCTATACACATCTCCTTTCCTCAAAACTCTTAGCATAAACGCCAAGAACATCTCATCCCGTATTTTTGAAACATTTATTCAGTTTTATCGATTTCAAGCGTCTTTAAACAAACACTCACGCATCACCCTTTCCAGCCTAGTTATTCCACATTCCTGCGTAATTTATTCTTTTCTCCAACGCTGGCTTAGCTTGATAATTTAATAATGATTCTGTGAATAAGTCACGGGTTCTGAGCCAACTAACCCAGTAGGATTAGTCCAAGTCAATTTAATTAGCATAATAACTTCCCCCTTTGGGAGATGGAAGGTTTGTAACGTTGAAACTGAAATAATTGAAAAGCAGCTCGGAAGTTAGGGGGTCATTTCTATGGTTTAACGCGGCAGAAAATAACTTTTATAATGTGTTGGCTATCGCATAAGGTCTTTTAATCTAATCTGGCGCCTGAGTTTTTAAGTTTCTCTTCTGTGTTTGCATGGTCTTATTTCGGACTAAAACGATATTGCTATTTTGAGAGCAGATGAGGCGCTTTAACATCTGCCTACGTTGATGTAATGTTGTCTGAGGAACCGTTTCCAAATTTAAGGCAGGGGCGGATGTGGAAGAAATTGGTAAAAATTGATGGAATGGGAAGAATTTTAAGCCTGCCAAGAGGGAGGGGGCGATAGATGGTCAAAAGAAACATATCCATACGGAAATGAATTAATTCGCAATGCAGCATGGACATTAAACCTACCGCACCAAAAGTTGTGATCCTTTGAGTTGAGCTAAGTTTATTGACAGATGTATTTCTGTTTGGTATTTCCTGCCATATATAGTATGAAGAGATTTGTAGTGATATTGAAACAATGACTAAATAATACATGTCGCAATCATGTATTATTTACCGCATTACTACTTTTACTGCATTACTGGTGGAAAAAAGGCAATACGAGTAGCTTGGATTTCCCAGAGGGAGGGCAGGGCTCATTACTTCACCGCCTGTATTCGTCTTTTTTGAAAGGGAATATGTGTGGGATTTTATTCTTTTTAATTTTATGTTTGTTTTTTAATCAACCATTGAAGTTGGGTGATACGGCAGTTTTTGCTATATTTATAATTTAAGTTGATTCCTCATGACGTAATATTATAAATTCCGAAACGTTGTTTTGTTTTATTTCAACACATTAAAGGCTGTTTTATAATAGCCACATCCAGAAGCTTCTTGTTTGTAGATACAGCTGCGTATATGGCATTTGTGGCGTCATATAGTGAGTAGTCTGCAAACAAAATGTGAAACAAACTTTTGATGTATCAACTTCAGTGCTAATCTACGAAACTTTCTCATTTTCGAAAAAATAAGTCTTCTTCCCTATACTTCCCCTCCCCGTTTCTCTACCACGTCTGCCTACGTAATAAACACTAAACTTATCAAAACAGCGTTCGGTTTGGTAATGCAATTTCATGTTTCACTCGAGCACTTTTCCGTCACGAAATTCCTGTTGCACACGCCATCAGCTATACATTCAACGGTCGTCACTGTTTAGCACCATTCAAAATCATATCCCGTTTTAACGCTTAAAGCTGTACCAAACGTTATCTAACCTACATAGATACGCTGTGACATTATCTATCTATTTTGATAAAGGTCGTTTTGGTCAATTTTTAGATATTTGAAGAAACTTCGCTCAGGCTATTAGCGTCGATTCATGCATCACAAAAGCATGAACATTTCGATGCAACAATGTGCATGTACAAATCAATGCACACTGAACAGAAGCTAATTGCACTAGTTCTTCACAATTTTTTCATCCTATTCCTTAAAATGTGTGCAGTTCATATATATAGCAAAAACGATTTGTTTTACGTTGAAAAGGGTGACTAGACGCGGAAATAATTTCCCAATCCGCGTAACTCGGTGCTTCAAAACACGAAAGTTTAACACCCTTATAAAAGCTACAAACTGCCTACTTTTTCCTTAGGTCCATCTGGCTGAAGCCAACCAATTTGAGATCTATAATTATGTTGTGTTGCTGTGCTAAGCGTAATGCGAAATATGTAATAATTTTTTTTTTCGGAACCAATTTTCTTTGACTAATTTCCCTAATCAGTAAACATTTGACCAAACTATTTATTTATATTGTTGGTGCGACGAAGGTTTTATAAAACGGTCAAAGTATAACAAAGTATCTTTGTAGGTATTTTATTTCCGGAGGAGTAGAAGTACAAACTCACAAGCTCGCACGGCATTGTTTTTAATGATGTAGGTTCCTTAAGTATATATTTGCTTGTTTAACCCCCTTTGGCTTCTAGTACTGGGCCCAAGTCAAAATTCTGGGAGGGCAAAAGAATTTTAATGCCCCTTCAGTTCAGACGTTCTTTTTCAGTAGAAATTTGAAAGTTAAATCCTGAACCCTTCAAATGTGTATACATAACATGCAAGCTGTCAGAGTCATCAAACCGATACAAGTCTTTATTTAAACGATTTGGTACGCCCCTTATGCTGTCTTGTAAATTATTTCTCGTACTTGAGTGAGCGTCGATGTAACGACGACTCGTTCTGTATGACGTTTTCAAGTTCCTGTTGGTGACGTATCAAAACCCCAAGAGTGACATTTCTAACCCAAGTGATGTACGCGTCATCCAATCGGTTCAGTTTTCGAATGCGTTCCATGTGCTACCTGATTTTGAAGAGTGCTAACTACATTCTGCTAAGCTCAGCCAGCTGTCAAATTTAATTACGAACTTTTGTCATTTACGGTCTAAAGCTTTTGTGTACCACATGGCCGGAAGCAGAACATCAGAAGTGCTCGTAAGAGTTTTACAAAATATTACAGTTTAAGAGTATAACGAGGCTTTAATCTTATTATAAACAACTATCTTCCAACTCCCAAGTAAGAATGGGTTTGACCCAAATTCCTCGCGCTGTAGCTAAAGACCTCGTGTTGATATTCAAGACGAAATCTTCGTTTACCTTCAAAATATAAAATGATAGGCTCAAACGTTTGCAGTTAAAAAAAAAATGCTTTCTTTTCTAAAATTCTTCTTAAATTCATGCACTCTTATTGACAATAATATTTCGGCCATCACTTTGGTCCGTCCTCAAGGCAGTACAAGGCTAAAAGGCAAAAAACACAACATTGACAAAATAAGCATGCAAGTTAATTAGGTTCACTTAGTCGGTTGACAACTTGTCAGCATCTAGGCACAAAAAATGGTACCAAAAAGGAAAAAAAAAAGAAGAGCCAAACACCGAAAATCATGCACAAGAATTCAAAGAAGGTAGTACGGTAAGCTGCCTTAAGGCACTTTCGTTTCGTCGGAGTGGCATGATTCAGATCGAACTGGCAACTGAATCAGCGCCCAGATTATTGACGTATAACAATTTACCGATATGCCCACTCCTCCACTGGCATAAAGATGACTCGCCGAGCCCGTGGAAAAACACATCTTTTTGTCATTGGAGACGTGAGCGTGTCGATAACGGCGTCATGTCAGTGATCTGAGGACGGACTAGACCGCCAGTTCGAATCCGGATCATGCCACTCCAACGAAACTCAGTCTATGAGGTTGGCTTACTGTACAACGTCATTTCTGGTCTATGATTTTGCTGTTTGGCTTGTTTACATCTTTACTTTATATAATTTACATCAATTTGTTTGCATTTATTGAGATGGTATCAGACATAAAGACTCATACCTCGGTCGGATTTTAAGCGTTGAATTTGTTCCCCAATGGCGTTCAACCATTAGTTGAGAAACATGACTCGCATGCCTTTAGGTGTCGTTTTATGTGTCATATCTGCGCGTTAATTATGATTTATTTTCCTGTATTTTCCCTAATCCACTTTTATTGTTTTACAATTCTAATTCCACAAATAGGGCTTAGAATTCATCCGGAATATTTGGTATGAATTGAAAAATAGGGTTCGAAAGTTACCGTGAAGACAGACAGACAGACAGGCAACAACATATAAGTAGCTGCTCTGCTCTGCCTCGCAATGGATGTCATTA